>CM068745.1:30426195-30668633 GCA_035084275.1 Hydrolagus colliei
TCGGTCATCACATCCATCGCCAAGCACGACGAGGCCATGGACTCCCTCAATACCAATATTAATTGCATTTGATATATATTTCACATCTTCTAGACGTCTCAAAGTGCTTCACAGAATGTACTGTAAAGTGAATTGTATATTTGTGGGAGAAACGTGGTAGTCAATGGAGCACAGCAGCATCCACACAAACAGCCATGGATTGAAATGACCAATTTATTGTTTATTTTGAGGGATTATTATTAGGCGTGTGGAGTAAAGAAACTTGCCCAAGGTTGAATTGAATTGCCTGGAATTGAACCCAGGTCCTCTCGTTTGCAAGGTGAGTGCTCTAACCACTGAGCTAAAGGGCTCCTTACCACCAAACTTGATAACATCCACCTGGCAGCCTCATCCTTCTGCCCTGTGTTGCCCACCACCCCCGTTCTATCTTCCTCACCCACCCTGTGCTCAGCTCCTACCATGTTCCCCATCAATCCTTCCTTCTCCACCCAACTGCTGATCACCCAGCTACCCCTCCCCTGCCCACTGCTGGCAGACATCATTGATCAGTCCCTCTCAGGATCAGTTTCACTCCCCCTCAAAACCGCTGACATCACTCCCATTCCTTAAAAACCTACCCTCGATCCCTCTAACCTCAGCCATTACAACAACAACAACTTCGATTTATATAGTGCCCTCCATGCTGGATGGTGTCTCAGGGCGCTTCAACTTCCCAATCTCAAACCGGCCCTTCCTTGCCAAAGCTCTGGAATGCATTGTTGTCAATCAACTTGTCCCCGAATCCTCTGCTCCACCATCGGTGGCCGTGCTTTCAGCCTCTACACCCGGAAGCTCTGGAACACCCCGTCCCCAACCCCTTTGCCTTACCCTCTTCTTTTCCATCGTTAGATCACCCCTGAAGATTTCTCTCTTCGACTACACTTACTGTCACCATCCCTTTCCCTTTGGCTTGGCCTCGGGCTCCACCATTGTGGAATGCCTTGGTACGCTGCCTGGCATAGAGGGCAATATAAATTCAAGTTCTTGTTGTTATTAAGCGTCTTGTCCGTGGTACCTCTGACCACTCAATGCTTTCCCTCCCCTCTCCTTCCCTCCCTTCCCCTACTCTCCCCTTCTCTCTCTCCTTTCCACCCTTTTCCTCCTCTCCCTCCCCTCCTCATCCTCTCCCCCTCTTGTCCCCTCCCTCCCATCCCCTCATCTCCTCCCTCCTCCTCTCGCCTCCCCTTCTCATAAGATAAGTCCCAATTCAACCCTGCAACAAAGCAAAGACTTGACACAAATCTTGTACATTTAATCAAGTTTTATTCATTCAAATTAGTAATGTTTATAGGTAGTTAAAATACACCAGAATAATGCTTAGGTATCTATGTACAGTTCACAATGATTAAGGTTGGCCAAACTAAATGCTGTGGAAGGTCCAAATTATTGTCCAATTTAATGTCCACCAAAAGTGTTGCACAGCTGCCTGTTTGATCAGCAAAACGATATCCAGGTATGGTACTGTTGCTTAGCTTGAGAGCGTCGATAAAGTTGTTGACAGTCATCTAAGTTTTAGTCTGGATTTTCCTTCTTTTAGAAGCTGGAATATGGTTCATGACTTCCAATTTCCAACTTCCTGTCTCTTCTGATTCTCTTCCCCAATCCATCTCTCTTTATTCAGTTGGTAGGTGACCTTTCTTTGTCTGCAGTTTATACTCTGGAAGGAAATGAAGTGAACCCCCACCCTCCTCAAGGTGCTCTGCAGAGAAAGAGAAATGGACAACTTTTGGGCAGCCTTCCACAGCTTGCTTGTTTCTCAGCCTGCGATAGGCAGATGTCTAAGGCTGTAGCCTTCTCTTTCTGTGGTCCATTGTTCATGCAACTCTGCTCAAGGCCCCCAATTGCTCATTATCTCAGAATATCTTCCCAGGAAAATATGTAACATAATCAGTAGCTGACCTCAACCAGTTCAGCAAAGCTACTGTTAACCCTGCTGAAACTAGTCATTATTATAGGATTATGCACAGGTTACATTCTAAATGTATTTACAGATTAATAAAAAGTCTTTCACAATTATACTTTCAGATAATATCTGATACATTAATTACATAATCCTCACACCTTTCCCTCCTTTTCCCCTTCCCTTCCTTTCCTCTCCCCTTCCTCTCTCCTCCTTATCCCTCTGCTTTCCCCCACCTCTGCTCCCTCCTCTCCCTCCTCTTCTTTCCCCTCCTCTCCCCCTCTTCTCCTTTCCTACAGTTCAAAGCTGTGATATGTTGAACCGAGTGATTTGGGATTCGAAACCCGAGCTGTGTGAGAAGCCGCAGGGAGGGAAGAAAAGCCGGTTCTAAATAAGTCATGAGACTCTGGTGGTGGTTGGTAGAGAAAATTACCTTAATTTGCTGCCTGTAATCCCAGAGTCCCATTAGTTCCATTGTTATCACTCTTGTCTCCACTAATTCTCCCCCTCCCCCTTTGCATTCTGTCTCCCTCACTTCATTCAAGGATTGTTTGAGACCTACCTCCTTGATCATCTTCAAACTCACCCCGGCCCCTACTACCAGGCACCCAAGCAAGTGTTTTTTGACTTCCTGCCAATTTGAAAGGTGGTATAATAATAATCCTTGCATTTGATTCAGCCACTTATGTCGAGAAGTCTCAAAGCGATTCACACAATATAGACTATTTTTCATGGGTGAAATGTGGCAGTCAATTTTGAACACAGCAACAACCCACAAACAGCCAGGGAGTGAGTGACCACATTTATTTATGGGATTGGCGGTCAGGACACCAGGAGAGAGAAGGAGTGTTGAGGGATTTTTAACATCCACCTGAACAGACAGGACCTGGGTTCAACTTCTCATCCCAAGGAAGGCATCTCTCACACTATAACACCCTCCAGTGCTGCACTATCAAAACGTGGGGCTTTAACCCACAATCTTCTGGACTAGAAGCTAGAGAGAGAGAGAGTGTTCCACCACTGAGTCGGACTGACACAGCAACTACACTTAAACATCTGCCTGAACAGGGAAATGGGACCTGGGTTTAACATCTGATTCCCAAGAACAGCACCTCTGATAATGCAGTACTCCCCCATCATTGCATTGCAGCGTCAACCTAGACCGAGCTCAAAAGTCTCTCAAGCGCTCTGAGACGCCGTCCGGCGTGGAGGGCGCTATATAAATCGAAGTTGTTGTTGATGTGGGGAGGCTTGAACCCATACTGTCTATCTCAGTAATGTAGCAGCAAATGATCAACACCACTCAATGCCAATTTCAACTGTATTTCCTTCCCCACCCCCTTTGTTCCCTGTTAAGAATAAAAATAATAATCCTTGCATTTGATATAGCGCTTTTCACATGTTCTAGATGTCTCAAAGCACTTCACAGAATGTACTGTTAAGTGCATTGATTGTGTATTTGTGGGTGAAACGCAGCAGCCAATTGCGCACAGCAGCGTCCCCACAAACAGTCGTGGATTGAAACAACCAATTTATTATAGGTTTTTTGGGGGATGGATTATTATTAGGCATGTGAAATAAGGAAACTTGCCCTAGGTTTCGCTCTGACCTCCATGGATTTGAAACACAGGTCTTACGTTTGTAAAGCGAGTGCTCCAACCACTGGTCAGGCAGGTAAATGTTATACAGAATGTTATAATTCTGGAGAATATTTGGCGCAGGCTGGCAAGAGCCAAGGCTTGTGGGGAAGGTGGGGGAGCCGAGAGTGTGTGTTGGGGTAACTGCTGGGGTCTAACCAGCTAAACCCACACAATAGCTTGGCCATTGATGTCACTGTCTGGCCAAGCTTTCTCGCTGCTTGTCCAGATAGGACCACCTTCCCAGTTGGTTGGTTGATTAGTTAGTTAGTTAGTTAGAACGATAACATGAGCAGAATGGTTTGGGGAGAAGATGGGCGGGGGGGGGGGGGGGGGGGTTTGCGGACCCGCCTGACTCAGGAACAAGACTAGAGACCGAGACAGAGGGGGTGCTGGCTTGATTCCCACATTCCGTTACCAAACTCATCATCTTGGTGCCAGTCCAGCTCTGAAGTAGACCCCAGTTACTAAACCCCCACCCCCTCCACCCCACTCCTCTCCTCATCACCAAAGAGATCTCCATGAACAGTTAGGGCAGTACAGAAGTGGTGAGTGGGGTGGGGTGGGGGGTAAGACTTGATCAAAAGCTCAATCCAGATAATGGGTGAGAATTCTCTCCTTTTCTAACCCCCAGAACTGTCACATTCCCAGTTTGCTGCACATTGAGAAAACGCCTGAGCTGCTTAGCAATTAGCCCACATCGCATTCCTGAACAGTTAACACCAGAGATACACAGACAGGCACTCAGTGAGTGAGCTTTCAGGCTCTATCATCCATGCTCTTAACTTGCTTTTGAATAATAATGGTACTGCACCTTAACATATTTTCCAGGAGTCTCAAAGCGCTTCACAGGATACTCTGTAAAGTAGGGACTGTATATTTTGTGGGCGTAACCCGGCAGCCAATTGCATATAGCAGCGTCCCACAAACAGTCGGGGATTGAATGACCAAATCATTATCGTTTTAATATTTGTTCAGAGGAATTCTTATCCCCAGAAAAGTGATCCACTCATCGACTAATTAATCAACTAAAATCGGCAACAAATATAAGAGGAAGATGAGGGGTGGGTGGGGAATGGGGAAATTATTTGGTTGATCTTTTAATCATCTAACGTTACAGTGGAGTCCAGTAGCTCAGTGCTTAGAGCACTCGCCTTACAAGCGAGAGACCTGGGTTCAATTCCAGGCAGGGCGGAACCTTGGACAAGTTTCCTTACTCTAAACACTTGATAATAATCCCTCAAAAAAATACAACAATAAATTGGTTGGTCCTATAGCTCAGTGGTTTAGAGCACTCGCCTTGCAAGCGAGAGACCTGGGTTCAATTCCAGGCAGAGCGGAACCTTGGACAAGTTTCCTTACTCCACACACATGCCTAATAATCCAAAAAAAACACAATAGTAAAATTGGTCATTTCAATCCACGACTGTGAGACACTGCTGTGCGCAATTGGCTGCCGAGTTTTGCCCACAAATATACAGTCAATTCATTTGACAGTATTCTGTGCAGCGCTTTGACATGTCTAGAAGACTTGAAAAGTGCTATATCAAAATGCAATGATTAGTATTATTATTAAATTTTTCAATACTTGTGGTATTAATAGCAAGTTTTAGGGGAGGGAGAGGGTTGGGTACTCTCTCTCTCCACCCCTATCACCCCTTCTCCCCACCCTCTGCGCTGTCTCTCCTAGGCCCCACCATGCCTGTAGACTGACCATGTCCCACTGAACTCTTTGCTCCCAGTCTTCATTTGTGTGTTTTGGGTACTGACCTGAACCTTTCCCTTGTACTCCCCCACTACTCTAAATCAGTGGAGCCCGGTAGTTACAGCATTCGCCTCGCAAGTGAGAGTACCGTAGTTTGATTCCCTCTGTTCAACATCAGTATATATAAATATTATTATTTGAATAATTCATATTAATAATGCGGTCCCTCAATCCAAGTCTGTGTGTGGAATACTGCTGGGCGCAATTGGCTGCTGTGTTTCAAAAATAATCAGTTCACTTTACAGTATATTCTGTGAAGGTCGTTGAGATGTCTCAACAACGTGATGACACGTTATATCCACTCTTCCTTTCTCTCTCTGTCTCTCACTCATCCATTTTCTCTCTCTTTCTATCAAGGCACTTCCTCAGTAATCGCTAACATAGCTCCATTGAAACTTTCATCTCCAAGAATCACAGAGAAGGAACTCCTGGAGCTCGGTGACTGAGGTGGGGAGGTGTTTGTTAGGTCAGGGTCTCAAGGGATACGGGGCAAGGGCGGGGAATCGGGAGTTGAGAGACAGATCAGCCATGATCTTATAGAATGGGGGAACAGGCTGGAGGGGCTGAATGGCCTCCTATGTTCCTCTGTTTCTAACTAGAGGGCGACAAATTGATAGACATTTTCATGAGGCAATTATTTTCCTCTATCTCTCTCTTTCTGTGAGTGAGTGAATCACTGTAATACACTTCCAGTCAAACTCACTCACAGAGACGACCTGTAAACAGTGTGTAGGAACAATTCCATTTCAAGTGAGTAAACTCGATCAAGGCAAGAGTCTTACCCTGTGTATGTCTGTGTGTTTTGGTGTGTGTGTGTCTCTGAGTGTACATGTGTGCCTGTGCATATGTACGTGTGTGTGTCTGTTATGTATGTATGTGTGTGTGTTGGGATAGAGAGGGGAATTCTTACCTTCTCCCATATCATTTATTTATTTGTTTAATTCACTTCAGTTTCAACCTGTGCGTGTGTGTTTACATGAAAGGTGCTGTACAAATGTAATTTTGTTGCTGCTGTTGTGTGAGTTGTGTTTACCCAAGAGACAAAGAAAGAGACTGAGCGAGAAAGGAGACAGAAAGAGACTGTGAGAGGGAATGAGACTGACAGAGAGACACTGTGAGAGAGAATGAGACTGAGAAAGTGTGAGAGAGAGACTGTGAGAGAGAATGAGACAGAGAGGGAGAGAGAGTCTCCAGTGAATTAATTCAAACCCAGCTTGTTTTTCATGTGTATCTGCCGGTTGCAGTTGAAAAACAAGCTGGGTTCGAATTAATTCACAAGAGAAATCAGCAGAAAAGAGAGAGCATGTTTTTTTTACATACAGTAGTTAATTCAGTTTATTTGCTGTGGTGAGACTGTTTAATTCAAGTTGAATTATTTTTCTTTTGATCTCATTAGAAAACAACAACGTGCATTTACCCAGAGCCTCTTTACTTAGGACAGTGGCAGAGCACGTAATCGAGCCGGGGGTGGGGAGGGTGGGAGGGGGAGGTAACTAGGCATGAGAGAAGAGTAAGGTCTTCAGGCGCGATCTGACGATGGGAGAAGGAGGGAGAAAGGTGGAGGGATAGAGGGAGAGTATTCCACAGTTTCGGGGCATATTAGCTGATGGAGCAGAGGGTGCGAGAGTCAGAACATGGAGGATGCCAGAGCCAGTCAAGCAAAGACAGTGGGTAGTGGAGTGTGGAGTAAGCAGGTTGGAGAGTTACCCAGGTGCCAGAGCTTGAAGGGATTCAAGTCGTGGAGTGAGGGACCACATTATTGTTATATTTATTTTGCTATAATTTTTTGAAGGGATTATCACTTCCGGAAAAGCGTTCTGCATGTCGACTAACAACCGGGTTCTCGAGTAAACAAGAGACGTGTGAGGTATGAAAATTTACCTAAGGTTTCACTCTGCCCGGGAATCAAACCTGGATACTCTCTCTTGTGTGAGTGCTCTAACCAGGGGGATAATGCCAAACCATAGTTACCAAGCAAAGAAGTTTCATGTTAACCATGTTTTCTTTGCGTCCAAGGAATTTCCATGTGGCCGTGATTTCTAAATAAACTCTCCCCATCAGACCGACTGAGGCACAAAAGGCTGCCTATTTTTCTTGTGTCGTTTATAAGCTTCGGAAAACCGAGTGACTGAAGAAATCTGCTGACCTGGCAATTCCTGGTAAAACTCTCTGTGTGTTTATTAGCTTTCAGCCAGCCCACACGTTCTGAACTTCAGTCACTCGGTTTTAAAGACTCCTTGTTCTCGCAGAATGAGAAAGAATTTGTCTTTTCATACTGTTCTATCCTGTAGCTCGGTGGTTAGAGCGCTCGCCTCGCAAATGAGAGGACCTGGGTTTGATTCCTGACCAGGGTAAAACTTTAAGGAAGTTGCCTAACTCCACACACCTCCGTTTACTAGCAGTAAATAGGAATCCGGTTGTTAGTTGATTGGCAGATCACTTTCTGGGAATAATAATCCCTCCTAAAAATGTTGTGGTCACTTCAATCTACTAATGTTTGTGGGCACGCTGCTCTGCCCACATAATATAGAATCACTACATTTTACAATATGTACTACAAAGCACTTTGAGAGGTCTCAACGACATAATAAGGCATTGTATTGAATGGAAGGATTATTATTTATCAATTAATTGCGTTTGGTTTAGCGCTTTTCATGTCTTCTAGATGTCTCAAAGCCCTCACAGAATATACTGTAAAGTGAATTGACTGTATATAAGTCGGCGACATGTAAAATTCTTGTTGTTGTTAATGATATTTGAAGGTTAGTACATGGGTTTTAAATATATAATAATAATCGGGCAGGGATAGGAGGATGGCCGAAGGCGCAGTCGAAGAGGAGGGTCTTGAGATGGGTCTTGAAGGAGACAAGGAAGGGGGCGAGGTAGAGGTAATGTGGGATGGAGTTCCAGAATGTGGGTGCGGGGAGGCTGAAGGCCAAATATGGTGTTTCTTTGTGGTTGATGTTGACTCTGGCTTTTTGCCCCTCTCTCCACCCACAACCCACAGACCCAGACAGACAGACTGAGGGAGAGAGGGACTGACTGACTGATGGGCAGCTCTCTGGGTAGGAACACCAACACTGAGCTGGGCGGCTGGAAGCATCTCCAGGACAGGCTCCTCCAACACTACCAGAGCCAGCGCTGCCTGTCCTATCTAACCGGCCTGTATGGCTGTCAGTGGGGACGGTACCAGCGAGCCAGGACCCCACCCGGGACATTCTGCTGCAGCAAGGTGAGGGGGAATGGGGGACGGGGAATGGGGAGAGTGGAAGGGAGGCGGGGGGGACGGGAAGAGGGGGCAGGAAGTGGGGGAGAGGGAGAGAGAACATATGAGATGCTAGCCCAAGGTCCACCCAGTTTGTCTTCCACTACCCTCCCGGTCGAGGACGATACAGATAGACCCAGTGAGGAAATCCTCGTCCACGCCTTCAAAGCCCTCAGCCTTGCCCCTTCCTACCTCTGTGACCTGCTAACCCCATATTAAGCTGTCCACTCCCTCGACTCATTGGGCTCTGGCCTGCTCCATCTCCCCTGCCCAGTCCATCATCAGCAATCGGAGCTTCAGCCTCTGCTCCCTCACTCAATGGAACTCCATCTCACACTCCCTTTGCCTCAAGTCTCTGCTTCGCTTCCTTCACAATCTGGCTCAAGACCCTCCTCTTCGACCACGCCTTCAGTCACCCTCCCTACCCTCCCTTTACAGTATATTCTGTGAAGAGCTTTGAGACATCTTGAAGACATGAAAAGTGCTATATCAAATGCAAGGATTATGATTATTATTATCTTGTTCCTTATAGGAATAAGACAATATCGATTTCAAGATCCTTACCCTTGTTTTCAAATCTCTCCACCCCTCTGCACCCTCCTACCTCTCCGACATCCTCTCTCCTCAAACCAGCACCCGTTGCCTTCGCTCCACCGGGTCTCGCCTCCTCCGTGTCCCCCGAATCCTCCGCTCCACCCTTGGCAGCCGTACCTTCAGCCACTATGCCCCGAGTCTCTGGATCTCCCTTCCTCACTCGCTTCCCAGTTTCAGGTCCCAGCTAAAGACCTTTCTCTTCGACCATGCCTTTGGTTACCTTTCTAACCCCGCCCCTGGCTCGTTCCCAGGATCCGTTGTTGTGAAATGTTCTTAGACGTCATCAGCGTGGAGGGCGCTATATAAATCAAAGTTGTTGTTGTTGTTATAAAGGCTGTTTCAGTTTCAGGCTAGTTAGTGACCATGAAACAAAAACAAAAGTTGCTGGGGAAACTCTGCAGGTCAGGCAGCATCCATGGAGAAAGGAAAAAGAGTCAACATTTCGGGTCTACAACCCTTCGTCTGGACTGGGTCTTCTGTGATGGGGGGGAATGGGTGAGGGCAGGGGTGCGGGAAATGGGACAGACACGGTCAAGGGCCTTTGCTACCGTGGGCCTTTGCTACCCCTTCTGTTTCTCCCCCTGAAGTCGTTAACACATATTCAACCCATCAGTTAACACACTCTTTTTTCCTTTTCCTTTGCCTTCTTTGTCTCCTTTGTCTTCCATGACCTGCCTCTCCCCCTTTAAAGTCCTTAAGAAACCTCTCCCTCCAAACAAGCTCCAGTTCTCACAAAGGGTTGGAGACCCGAAACGTTGACTCTTTTTCCTTTCTCCATGGATGCTGCCTGACCTGCTGAATTTCCCCAGCAACTCTTGTTTTTGTTTCAGATTCCCAGCATCTGTAGTATTTTGTGTTTTGGTTAGTTAGTGACCATTATTGATACACCAGAATAAACACATTTGCATGGCCCCAGTGGATTATCTGGTCTGACTTACAAATACTATTACCTTGGTTTTAATCCAAAAAAAGAGTATCTATTACACAATCCTTACCCCGCATAACTACATCATAAACAGCCAGAAAATCAGATAAAGAATCAACAGATTATATCTATGAAGATTACTCAAGATCATGTTTTCAAGATGTAAAATGACAGAACTTTTAAGTAAGTTTCATTGGAAGCAAAATGCAGTACATCATTAAAACAACATAATAATTAACAACAATTTGCAATTAACTTATATAGCGGGCAGGGTAGTGTCCCAGAGCGCTGTACACAGAGCCAGTGGTGGGTGGGGGGAGGAGAAGATGACCGTAGGCACAGTCAGTCGAAGAGGAAGGACTTCAGACCCAATCCGGAGATGGGGAAGCAATGGACAAGACATCTCGACTGGCCCCGGCTCCTGCTTGTCCCTCGCACCCTCCGCCCCACCATCGTTTTCAGCCAATACGCCCTCAAAATCTGGAACTCTCTTCCTCAATCCCTCCGCCTTGACCCCTCTCTCTCCTCCTCTTTCAAGTCTCGCCTGAAAACCTTCCTCTTCAACCATGCTGTACTCCGAGGAGAATAATCGTAGATTCTCTAGCCTCTCCTGATATCCAAAGTTCCTCATTCCTGGTACCATCCTGGCAAATCTCTTTTGCACCCTTGTGGTTTGACTTATCCACTCTCTCTCCTCTCCCCATCCTCCCTTCTCCCCCTGCTCTTATCCTCTCCCCCTTCTCTCCCTATCTTCTCCCTCTTCTCTTCCTCTCTCTCCTCCCCTCTCTTCTCTCTTTCCTATCCCTCGCTCTCTTCTCCCCTCCTCTCCCACCCTCTCCTCCTCTCTTTCTCCCTCTCACTCTCCCCTCCCTCCTCACCTCTCTCTCTTCTCTGACAGGTAGAGTGTAGCAGTCTGCTGGTGTTGGTGATTACCTTCTGGCTCTCTCTGGTCCTCCTTTACTTCTGGAGCAATGCACAGAACGACTATAACAACTTTAACTGGTGAGTGTGAGAGGTGTGTGTCTCCCAGTAACATGAGGAAGTGAACATAGAAACAGGAGGATGCCATTCAGTCCCTCCAGCCTGTTCCCCTCATTCTATAAGATCATGGCTGATCTGTACCTCAACTCCCAATTCCCCACCCTTGCCCCATATCCCTTGATCCCCTGACCTAACAAACATCTCCCCACCTCAGCCTGGACAATGGGAATGGATCCAGCCATAATCTACAACCTTTTGGGGGAGGGAGGGAGAGAGTTCCAGTAGCCTTTGGGTCACTGCTGTGCGATTGGCTGCTGGATTTGCATGAATACAAAAATCCTGGGAAGTCCTCTTGACAGGTCAGTACAGTGTGATGATGCACTTTATCATAAGCAAGCATTATTATTGGTATTATTATTATTATTATTTTATTAATGATTATCATTGATCTCTCCCCAGGAATTTTTACAGTGGCAAATGGATTCCATGGTCAATAGTGGTTCTTGTTGTGGTGGCTGCTATCTTTACCTACATATCAGTCTTATTGGTAAGTGAATAACCCACTTTGTGTTTGTCAATGGGAATGAAAGACCCCCAAGGAACAGGCTTGAAGGGCTGAATGGCCTCCTGTTCATCTGTTCACCGCCCCACCCATCCACCCATCACCTTATGGCCATCCCTGGCACCTCCAACAATAGGAGTTCTGTAGCTCAGTGTTTAGAGCCTTTGCCTTACAAATGAGAGACCTGGGTTCAATTTCAGGTAGGGTGAAACCCTGGGAAAGTTTCCTTACCCTGATAATAATCCCTCAAAAAAAAACAATAATAAATTAGTCATTTCAATCCACTGTGGACTATCCACTTCACTCTCTCTTTGCCCTCCTTCACGTCGTACTCGGAGACTTTCCTCTTCAACTGTGCCCTCAGTCATACCAGCTTCTTTGCCCCCATCCTTTGCAACTCTAACCCACAGTCCCTCCGCCTCACCCCCCTCTCTTTCCTCCTTCAAGGCTCCTCATAAGACCCTCCCCTTCGACTGTGCCTTCAGCCATCTTCCTATTCTCACCTTCCCTGCTCTTCACCCCCTCCTGATCCCAACCCCCAGCTCAGGTCCAAATCCTTGACGTGTGTAAATGTCCTGTGTTGTTGTAAGTTGTGTGGTGTATGGTTGCAGGTCCTGGCAATATGCTTATTGGCAGAGAGTCAACGCTTGTACCTTCACTGGTCTCACAAGGTAAGCATCCGCTCCTTAATAATAGTGAGAATAATAAGAATAATAAGAATCCTTGAATTTGTTATAGCACTTTTTCACGACTTCTAGACTCCTCAAAACACTTCACAGAATATACTGTTGAGTGAATTGACTATATATTTGTAGGCGAATCGCCTGGCAATCAGGGGGAAAAAAAACATCTCATCTCCCCGCTTATTCTTTTACCAATTATCTTTAACCCTGTTTCCTCTGGTTCCTGACGCACCCACCAGTGGAGATGGTTTGGGTTAGTCACTCTCGTTATGAATGATGGTATATCAATTATAAAGATTATTATGACTATGATGCCATTGTAGTCTCTCTGTGGTTTTCAGTAATAATCAGCCTGATCCAATAACATTGTCAGGATCCATTTAAATTAAATGGATGTTATTTTTCTTAGTATATTCAAGCTTCCCCAAAATGACTTGTTTCTTCATATTATATATTGTATATTGTATATTTTGTGCACCAAGTACTTCCATCAGCTATTTCCAAATACTCTACTAACAGTTCCAGTTGACCCGATGATTGTAGGAACTTTGCTTTACATTCTCATGTGCATCCACTTTCAATTTGTATTTCAACACACTTCCCTCCTGATCTTCTCTTCATAGAATCATACAATTATGCAACACAAAAAGAGTCCTTTCAGCCCATTGTGTCTGCGACTCTTTGAGAAGAGCTGTCCCAATCAATCCCACTCCCCCGCGCTCTCTCCATAGCCCTGCAAACATTACCTGTGCAGTGATCTTGTTCTGTAAGCAGGGCTAGGGCAGCTTTCATATGAGATGTTAAACCATCTGTTCAGGTGGACATTAAAGATCCTGTGGGGCTTTTGGGGAAGAGAAGGAAGTTTCTCTCTCTCTCTCTCCTGATGTCCTGGCCAGCAAACCTCTCTCCAGATAGATAACTAACTCTTTCATATTTAATGTGGAACCTGTAAGGTTAGCGTATTGCACACACACACACACACACATACACAGCTGAGCATTCGACAAATAAAACACAAGATGCACAATACTGTCCTTTCTAACTTCACTTTCCATAGGTAATCCGAGCTGAATATCCTATGTGTTCTTAGACAGAATAAATAGCTCCATTGTTCTGAGTTGGACTCAGCATTACTGTGTCAAGAGGATAGGTGACCTGAATCAGTTCTGACGAAGGGTCGTGGACACGAAACGTTGACTCACTTTCCTTTCTCCATGAATGCTGCCCGACCTGCTGAATTTTCCCAGCAACTTCTGTTTTTGTCCCCAATCAAAACATCTTTCCTTTTTGTAATAGTAACAATAACAATCCTTGCATTTGATATAGCGCTTTTCATGTCTTTTAGACTGTGTCTCAAAGCGCTTCACAAAATATACTGTAAAGTGAATTGACTGTTATATTTGTGGGCGAAACCGCGGCAGCCAATTGTGCACAGCAGCGTCCCCACAAACAGTCTTGGATTGAAATGACCAATTTATTATAGTTTTGTTTTGGAGGGACTATTATTAGGCATTTGTGTGTGTGTTCGGAGTAAGGAAACTTGCCCAAGTTTTCACTCTGACCTGGCTGGATTCGAAACACAGATTGCTAGGAAGTGGGATTGAATTGCTCTTTTCAAAGAGCCGGCACAGACTCGGTGGGCCGAATGGCCTCCTTTTGTGCCATAAGATTCTATGATTCTAAGTGAACAAACAATTTTTATCTGGCAGCTTGTCGGGCAGGACACAGGAGTTACTTACAAGAACATAAGAATTCACTGGAGAATAAACCCCCAGGTCCATCTAGTTTACCTTCCACCATCCTGGCCCTCACTAGACATGTTGTATCCCAAACTATACACCATATCTGGGTGTATGTCTCTGTCTGAGTGTCTGTGTATTTGTCTCTGTGTGTGTGTATGTGTGTGTGTCTGTTTGTGAGTCTGTGTGTGTGTCTATACAGTATACTATATTATATACCCAATACTATTCTTTCTCAGAAATCTATCTATTCTAAAAACAAACAACATTTTCTGCTTCTGTTTTTTCTGTCTTCCCCAGGGAGCCTGTTTCACAAGTTTACTGCTCGCTCAATGAAGTCGTGTTTCTGCTGATTTGCTCCGCATTTCCCCCCTGTAATCTCTAGCCATGTCCTGTGGTTCTAATGTTCCGTACAAGATAAGCTGTCTTTGTCCCTGTGGGACTGTGCTGCGAGCGAGACGGACATGCGGATGATTGCTACCAAGACATCGTCGGCACAATTCACAACAGCTGTTAAAATCTTTCATTTTTTCATGTTATTATATTCTACAAAAATAGCTTAAAACTTTGGTGTTTGTATTCTCTCAGATCGGGATTTTCCTAGTGTTGATCTTCTGCGCTATATCAATCGGGGTCTTGTTAAACCAGTGGGCCAAAGAGTGGACAACCTTCAGACTCTCCTTTCAGGTAGCTATATCCATGGGCCATCTCTCTCATTTTGTTCAGGGCAGTGGTTAGTGCACTCGCCTTATAAGTGTGTCTTTGAATCCAGGCAGATCAGGGCAAAACCTTGAGCAAGTTTCCTTACTCCACACTCCCCCTAATAATAATCTGTCCCCAAAAAAACACAATAATAAAAATTGGTCATTTCAATCCACGACTGTTTGTGGGTACTCTGCACAATTGGCTGCCACATTTCCCACAAATATACAGTCAAATCAGTTTACAGTATATTCTGTGAAGCGCTTTGAGACGTTGATAAGATGTGAAAAGCACTATATCAAATGCAAGGATCATTATTATTATTTTCTCCATCTCTCCTTTTCTCTCACTTTCTGTCTCTCTCTCTCTCTGTCTCTCCCTCTATCAGCCTGACTCAGTCTGTATCGCTCTCGCCTTCTGGGTCAGAAGTTTGTGGGTTCAGTCCCCAGGTCAGGGGTTGGAATCACAGTCTAAGATGAGGCTCCAGTGCAGCACTGGGGGGTGTTACACTGTGGGAGAGGCTGCCCTAGAGATGAGATGTTAAACCCAGATCCATCTGCCTAATCAGGTGGACGTTAAAAGTCACAATATAGTTAAAAAGAGAAGGGAGTTTCTGTCTGTCTCCCAATGTACTGACCAACCATCCCCCCAATAAAATTGGTCACACATTTCACTCCTGTCTGTGGGACACTGCTGTGTGCAAATTGGCTGTCGTGTTCGCCCACAACATACACAGTCACTACACTTCCAAGTAAATAAGCTGTGACGGACAGATTTACAGTTACATGGTGCCTTTAACATTGGGATGTCCCAGGGTGGTTGACAGTCCTGGTTTGACACCTGACTTGAGGATAGGACCTGAGAAGAATGGATGGGGGAAGAGGAAAAATGACCCAAAAATTTGGTCAAAAAAGTAGGTCTTGAGACAGATCTTGAATGATGTGAGGGTAGTAGGAGGGAGGGAGGGAGGGAGGGAGGGAGGGAGAGAGAGCAGAACGATGGAAGCCCGATCTCTGAGTGTAGAGCTGGGGGCTGTATATAAATTTTGTCTGTTGTTGTTTTGTTGTTGTTGCTCCTGCTCAGGTCACCGCTCCCTATCTGCACATTGGTGGAGCTGCGGCTATGACTCTGCTGTCGTGGACGGTCTCTCAACATTTCGCCAGAATAAACAAATCAGGTCAGGTGAGATGAAGCCTGTCTCAGTCACCACAGCCCTCCAGTTACAGGCCAGAAGAAGAGCTGTGGGTTCAATTCAACCCCTGCCCTCCCAACCCCCCACACTCATGTGTCCAAATGAGGAAGAGTGGCTTCCTGTAACTCTAGTTATATCACTCCTCGCGAGCAGGCGAGAGGACCTGGGTTTGATTCCCGGGCAGGACAAAATCTTAGGCAAGTTTCCTTACTCTACGCTCTGTTTACCAGCAGTAAGTAGGAGCCTGGTTGTTATTCGATTGGCGGATGACGTTTCCGGGGCTAATAATCCCTTCAATTAAAAAAAAAGTCATTCAATCCATGACTGTTTGTGGGACATTGCTGTGTAGGGAAATTAGCTGTCGAATTTTGTTCACAAAATATGTTCAGTATTTCAGCGAGCGAACATTTTTGAGACATTTCGGGGGATACGATGAGGCTCTATATCAAATCTAAGGTTTAGCAAGAAGAGATCCCAGGATCTGTCCAACAGTTTCCCTCCCCCCTCACCCCCCCTCCCCCCCCGAATTCTAACAGTCATGACCTGCGGCCTGTTAGTGGGATTTGGCTCCCTAGTTTGCCTATAAATAAGAGCAGGGTGACTGCACCCAACAAAAATCATTATGCAAAGACCGGAGACCTTTGGACACTGTAAATACAGAAGACAAGTGTTTTGTTTGATTTTGGTTATGGCTTGTTGGGAGTGACCCCAGAGATCAATGCAATAGGAGCCATTAACGTAGCCTGTTTAGATAGGTTTTTGAAGTTCCGTCTCATCAACAGACAATCTGCCAAATGTCATTTAACCCAAAGGAAAGCAGACAGGATGTTTCATTTATGTGTCACCAATTTGGAGTGGAGTCCTGTAGAGCTCTCGCCTCACAAGCATGAATTACGGAGATCAGGGAAACATTTAGCAAAAGCAACATGGTTATAAAGGGAGATTTTAATTTTCACATTGCAGAAGCAGGAAACCTCAGTTAGTAAAGGCAACCAATTTCTGGAATGTATTCAAGACAGTTTTCTTTTAACCACATGTGTTAGAACCAAAAAGGGAATAAGCCAGACTGGATTTGGTGATGATTGATAAGCCAGAACTAGTTAACAATCTGACAGTTAAAGAAACATCATGCAAATAGTGATCATCATATGACTGAATTTGACCTTAGATTTGAGAGAGAGAAGGGGGAGTCCCAAACTAAGGTTTTAAATTTAACTGAGGTAAACTTCAATGGGATGAGAAATATATTGACCACAGTGGTTAGAGCATTTGCCTTATAAGCGTGAGACTTGTGTTCCAATCCAGGCAGGTCAGGACGATGCCTTGGGCAAGTTTCCTTACTCCACACACACCTAATAATAATCCCTCAAAAAAACCACAATAATACAAATTGGCCAGTTCAATCCACAACTGTTTGTGGGGACGCTGCTGTGCGCAATTGGCTGCTGCATTTCGCCCACAAATATACAGTCAATTTACTTTACAGTATATTCTGTGAAGCGCTAGACGTTGATAAGATGTGAAAAGCGCTATATCAAATGCAAGGATTATTATTAAGAATGATTATTATTATTATTACTGTTACTTATGAGAGCTGATGTGTTTCAGGTCTGAGAGCTGCTCTGTTGGTGCCCTACCTCGTTCCTCTCCTCCTACTCTACCTCCTGCCTCTCAGCCTGTACTCACCCTGTATCAAACACCCCGGGACTCTGGCGCCCAAACCAGCTGTCTATGGACACAGAGGGGCCTCCATGGTAAGTACCTGGTATAACAATCATAATTTTTGCATTTGATATAATGGCTTATTACATCTTCAAGGCAACAGCAACAATATCACAGTTGTTATAGAGCTTTCACCACCGGAGGCTCTGGACTATCAGTGTTTTTGGACCTGAGCTGGTGGCGGGTGTCGGGGTAGGGTAATGTGGGGGTAGGAGGGTAATCAAAGGCACGGCCAAATAAGAGGGTTTTAAGGCAGGTCTTGAAGGAGGCTAGGGAGGTTGCAAGGTGGAGGGATTATGTGATGGAGTTCCAGAGAGTGGGGGCAGAGTGGCTGAAGCCTCACCTGCTGATGGCGCGACAGGCGAAGTAGGGGACATGGAGCAGGCCGGAGCCCGCTGAGCGGAGGGAGCGGGTAGATTGGTAGGGGATTAGGAGATCGCAGAGGTAGGGAGGGAGTAAGGCCATGTAAGAGCTTTGAAAGTGAGGAACAGAATCTCGAACTATATCCTCTGTGAGATGGGGAGCCAGTGGAGTCGGGTGAGGGTGGGGGTGATGGGATCACGGAGCCTGATGTGGGAGAGGACACGGGCTGTAGAGTTATGGATGATCTGCAGCCTGTGGAGGGAGTGGTTGGGGAGGCCGACAAGCAGGGAGTTTGCATAGTCAAGCCTGGATGTTAGATTTATTTAGCTTTGTGGTGATTATTATCCCTGGAAAATGACCCGCCTATCGACTTTATCAAATGGGTTCATACTTACAGCTGCATGGGTGTGTGGAGTAACAAAACTTGCCTGAGGTTTTGCCCTGACCGGGAATCGAACCCAGGATCTCTCATGAGGCGAGGGCATTAACCATTAAGCTAAAGGACTACAGTTGATGTGTAGTTTAATCATTACTGGATAGCGTCTGTGTGTCTTGGGAATGTCCTATTTTGACAAGTGGTACATCCTGTACCTTTTCAGACACTGTGGCTCAGGTCATTGAGCCTCCAGCTAGGGTGAACAGAAGGTTCCTTATAAGGGTTTGGTGTTTGAGAGAGAACCTGTTGGGTTTAGTGTTTAAGGTTCTCTCTATCTCTGGGGCCAGTGGATTGTATCTCTCTCTCTCCACTGGGGGTTGTGTGTGTGTGTCTCTCTCTCCACTGGGGGCTGTGTGTCTCTCTCTCTCTCTCAGCTGGGGGAAGTGGGTTCTCTCTCTCTCCTCTGCTGCCAGTGGGTTGGTTGTTTGAGGTGCAGGTTGAGGACATTGCTTTAAACCCTCAGCTCCTCCCAACCTCTGTGACCTTCTGACACCTGACTAATCTGTCCGCTCCCTCTGCTGGGCTTGTTTTCACCCTGTCCCACCTCACCATCGGCGGTCAGGCCTTCAGCCTCTCTGCCCCCAATCCAATGGAACTCCATATTCCCTTTGCCTCGCTCCCTCTTCTACCTCCTTCAAGTCTCAAGACCCTCTACCCATGTGGGGCCCATATGGGCATGGATAAACCCAAATTGGCCCATATGGGCTTGCTACATGGGTACTTTGACCAGGCCTTTGGTCACCCTCCTACCCCCACTCTCACTGACCTCCCCCCCCCTTCCTGACCCCAACCCCCAGCTCGGGTCCAAATCCCTGTGGGTCCAATACCTTTAGGACGTCCTCCTAATGTGAGGTGCTGTGCAAATGTAATGTTGTTGTTTGAGGTCAAAGGGCAGAGGCAGGCAGTGAAAATAATCTTGATGTGGGGTGGGGGTGTTGAGTTGTTGGTCCCCTTTAAGAATCCTGTAACTGGCCTCGCAAGCGAGAGGACCCGGGTTTGATTCCTGGGCAGGGCGATACCTTAGGCAACTTTCCTTACTCCACACACCTGTTTACCAGCAGTCAATAGGAACCCGATTGTTATCATTCTGTGGATCACTTTTCTATGGCTAATAATCCCTTCAAAAATATCAATAAGAATTTGGTCACTCAACCCACGACTGTTTGTGGGGACGCTGCTGTGAGCAATTGGCTGCTGCGTTTTGCCCACAAATATACAGTCACTCCACTTTACAACGTATCCTATGCAGCGCTTTGGGACGTCTCGAAGACATGATTAAGTGCTGTGTAAAATGCAAGGATTATTATTTCTGTACATTATCTAGTGAGAGGTGGAGAGGCTTGTGGGTCAAACAACAGACTTATGTTATTGTCGAGTGTTCCAACCCGATGTCTTTCAGTTCACTGACAATGTCACATTTGCAGATAGCGCCAGAGAACACTCGAATGTCATTTGAGAAGAGCATTGAAGTGGGGACAGAGGGGCTGGAGACTGATGTGGCTATAAGGTGAGGACATTTTTTTTCAATTTTGTCACTCCATCCAACACTGTTTGTGGGGACGTTGCTGTGCACAATTGGCTGCAGCGTTTCGCTCACAAATGATACGGTCACTACACTTTACAGTATATTCTGTGAAGCACTTTGAGACATTTAGAAAATGTGATAAGGTGCTCCATTAAATGCAAGGATTATTATTATTGTTATTATTATTGATGTTGTACTTCCATATAAAGCCACTCTCTGGATTTTCATCAGCTCTAAGAGTGGCTTTATGTGCAGTGTTAATATCAGTCTATGTGGGGTCCTGTAGTTCAGTGGTTAGAGCACTTGGCTTACAAGCGAGAGACCTGGGTTCAATTCCAGGCAGGTCAGGGCAAAACCTTGGGCAAGTTTCATTACTCCACACACATGCCTAATAATAATCCCTCAAAAAAATACAATAATAAATTAGTAATTTCAATCCACGATTGTTTGTGGAATGCTGCTGTGCGCAATTGGCTGTCGCGTTTCGCCCTCCAATATTCACTTTACAATATATTCTGTGAAGCGCATCTAAAAGATGTGAAAAGCGTTAAATCAAATGCAAGGATTATTATTATTATATAGAAGTGTCCTTGTTAATATCAGGGAGTAAGGTAGAGAGGTGGAAGGAGAGGCAAATAGAGAGGGGAAGACATATAGAGGCACAGAGATAAAGAGACAGATAGAGTGAGAGACAGGATTGTGAGGGGGAGAGTGAGAGGAAGAGTGAATGAGAGAGATAGGTATCTGAGATAAAGTTCTGTGTGTGATGCAGGTCTGTGCTCAAATCTGAGTAATGTGAGTGGCCAGGGTGGTTGAGTAAAGTAATCTCTATCCCTCCCACACTAATCCGTGCCGGTGTCCCCAACAACAACAACAACTTGTATTTTACACAGCGACTGCATGGCAGTGGTGGAGCACGGCACCGAGCCAGGGGAGGGTGAGTGGGGGTGACCGCAGTCTTGGTGGAAGAGGAAGGTCTTCACGCACGACCTGAAGGTGGGAAAGGAGGGGGAGAGGCGGAAGGATAGACGAAGAAAATTCCTGAGAACTCAGGCGCAGTGGCTGAAAGCACGTCCTTTGATGGTGGAGCGGAGGGGACCGGGGACAAGCAGGAGGGCAGAATGGGGGCAGCGGTGGTGGAGTGGTGGGGTGAGCAGGTCGGAGAGTTAGGAAGGTGCCAGGGCCTGAAGGGATTTGAAGGTGAGTGAGAGGATCAGTCTCCAGTCCCTAATGTTTCCCTGTTTACATCCCCCACAGCTATGATGGAATCCCATTCCTAATGCACGACGAAACCCTCCAGAGAACAACCAACATCAGAGAAGTCCTGCCCAACAGCTCGGCCAACAGCGTTGACAGCTTTAAGTGGGCAACCCTGGCCAGTCTGAATGCCGGGAAGTGGTTCCTTAAGGTGGTCCTTATCAGACTATATAGAGGCGTCACTGTTAATATTAAACTATATTGCATTGCCAGACTCCGCCATTGTCAGACTCTGCCACTACCTCATCCCCCATGCTGCCGAAACACTCGTACATGCCTTCATTACATCTAGGTTGGATTACGGGAACTCTCTCCTCGTTGGCCTTCCCAGCTCCTCCCTTCACAGGCTGCAGATTATTCAGAACTGTGCACCTCGTGTACTCTCCCGCACTAGGTTCCGCGACAACATCACTCCCACCCTTGCCCGTCTCCATTGGCTCCCCATCCCCCAGAGGATCGAATTCAAGATCCTTGTCCTCACCTTCAAGGCCATTCAAGGCCTTGCCCCCACCTATCTCTCTGACCTGCTGTCTCCCTATCAGCCTGCCCGTCCCCTCCGCTCAGCAGGCTCTGGCCTGCTCCGCGTCGACCGCCCTAACCGCCCCACCATCGGTGGCCGGGCTTTCAGCCTCTCTGCTCCCACACTGTGGAACTCCATCCCACAATCCCTTCACCTCATTTCCTCTCTTTCCTCATTCAAGGCTGGTCTCAAGACCTTCCTCTTCGACCATGCCTTCTGCTCCCCTCCTAACTCTTCCCCCTCAGCTACTCTCCTTCCCCTACCCTGACCCTTCTCCTCCTGCTCGGGTCCTCACCTGATTGTTCAGCTCCTTGGGACGTGAAAGGCATCTATAAATGTAATTTTGTTGTTTGTTGTATATATAATAATAATCCTTGCATTTGATATAGCGCTTTTCATATCTTATTGACATCTCAAAATGCTTCACAGAATATACTGTGAAGTGAATTGCCTGTATATTTGTGGGTGAAACGAGGCAGCCAATTGTGCAAAGCTACGTCAAACAGTTGTGGATTGAAAATGACCAATTTATTATTGATTTTTTTTCAACGCATTATTATTAGGCGTGTGTGTGTGTGAAGTAAGGAAACTTGCCCAAGATTTTGCTCTGACCTGACTGGATTTGAAACACAGGTCTCACGCTTCTAAGGCAAATTCTCTAACCACTGAGCTACAGGATTCCACTTTATAAAATTAATAAGGTACAGGCCATTTGTTAATATCAGACTGTATAGAGGTATCACTGTTAATAACAGGCCATGATGCAGTTCTATACATTTTTTTTGACACTTGACCAGATTGTGGCTGTATAGTAAATAGAATTTGCTTTTAATTATAAACATATAATTAAAAGACCCACAATAATCAAGGAGATAAAAAATATAAAAAGGATAAAAAATATAAAAACCCCACAATAATCCAAGGAGATAAAAAAAATTGGTCATTTCAATCCATGACTGTTTGTGGGGACGCTGCTGTGTGCACTTCGCTGCTGCATTTCGCCCACAAATATTCAGTTAATTCAGTTCACAGTATATTCTGTGAAGTGCTTTGAGACGTCTAGAAGATGTGAAAAGCGCTACAGTGTACCAAATGCAAGGATTATTATTATATAGCCGTGCTGATTGTCAATATCAAGACTATATAGAGGTGCTGCTGTTAATATCACAGGTGTCATTGTTAACCTTAGAGGTGTGTGGAGTAGGGACACTTATTAATAATATTGACAGGGTGATTATTGTGATTAATATTGACAGGATTATTATTTGTGATTAATATTGACAGGATAACCCTTTCCAGACTGCCCACCAGTTATCGAGGGAGGCTCGGGTCTGGGCTGCTAACCAGTCGGTGTATACGCTGGCAGAGCTGCTGCGACTCGCGGCCAGACACAAACAGCTGGTGATGTTTGACCTGAAAAAACCCTACAAAAGCCACCCCTACAGCAACACCTGGATCAACATTGTCCTCAATGTCATCAACCAATCCGGCATCGACCAGCGGCAGGTAACAGCTCCTTACTAACCTCCCCTCCAGCGCCCTCACCTCACAAAGCGCTTCACAGCACTCACTGTACAACAACAATTACACGATAGAGCACCTTTCACGTCGGGAGGATGTCCCAAAGCGCTGCGTACTGCATTCCATAATAGTAATAATAATAATAATCCTGGTATTTGATATAGCGCTTTTCACATCTTCTAGACAGACATCTCAAAGCTCTTCACAGAATATACTGTAAAGTGAATTGACTATATTTGTGGGCAAAACGTGGCAGCCAATTGCGCACAGAAGTGTGGATTGAAATGACCAATTTTCATTATTGTTTTTTTTGAGGATGGATTATTATTAGGCGCATGGGTGGAGTAAGGAAACTTGCCCAAGGTTTTGCCCTGATCTGCCTGGATTCGAACACAGGTCTGACTGTAAGGCGAGTGCTCTAACCACTGAGACAGACATCTCAAAGCGCTTCACAGAACATACTGTAAAGTGAATTGACTGCATATATATATATATGGGCGAAACGCGGCAGCCAATTGCACATAGCAGCGTCGCACAGTTGTGGATTGAAATGATCAAATAATTTTTTTTGGAGGGATTATTATTAGCTACGAGTAAGGAAACTTGCCCAAAGTTTCATCCTGCGTGGAATTGAACCAGGTCTCGTGCTTTTAAGGCAAATGTAATTTAGTTGTTGATATTATTTCATTATTATGATCCCCTGCAGATTGTGTGATTGTGTGCCCAGTCAGTTATTATCGTATTATTATTATATTGGAGCTCCTGTAGCTCAGTGGTTAGAGCACTTACAAGCGTGTAAGCGTGCCTTACAAGCATTAGACCTGCGTTCGAATCCAGGCAGGTTAGGGCGAAACCTTGGGCAAGTTTCCTTACTATATATACACACACACATGCCTAATAATAATCCCTCCAAAAAAAACACAATAATAAAAATTGGTAATTTTCAATCCACGAATGTTCGTGGGGACGCTGCTATGCGCAATTGGGTGCGGCGTTTCACCCACAAATATACAGTCAATTCACTTTACAGTGTATTTTGTGAAGCGCTTTGAGACGTTGATAATATGTGAAAAGCACTGTATCAAATGCAAGGAGTATCATCATTATATTATTATGACCCCTGTAGATCCTGTGGCTGCTCATTGTTTTATTGTTTTATTATTATATTATTATTATGCATCCTGTAGATCCTGTGGCTGCCTGATGAGCTGAGGGACACTGTACATTTTCTGGCTCCCAGGTTTGTGCAAGTTTTTGGTGGGAAGAAGAAGATTGAGGTGCTTCAGAGAAATAACATCACAGTGGTCAACCTACATTACACTCAACTGTCCAGTCAGGAGATCAGGTAATCAGCGGGGAGGGAGGGAGGGAGGGAGGGAGGGAGGTTTTTAATTGTTTTTTTGAGGGATTATTATCAGGCAAGTGTGTGTGGAGTAAGGAAACTTGGCCAAGGTTTCGCCCTGACCTACCTGGATTCAAACACAGGTATCACGCTTGTAAGGCAAGTGCTCTAACCCTCGCTACAGGAGCTACACAAAAGTGAGCTGACTAAACTCCCTTCCTCTCCCCTTCCCCTCCCCTCCATTCCCCCCCATTTCAACCTAGGTACTACGCTGCAGCCAATATCACCACCATCCTGTACCCAGTAAATGAACCCTGGCTGTACTCTCTAGTCTGGTGTATGGGGGCTCACTCCGTCACCTCTGACGCTCCTCACATCCTCAAGAAGATACAGCGACCAGACTTCCTGATGGTAAGTGATGCAGCCATTACAACAACAGCTGGTATTTACACAGCTCCCCTGGTCGCTGGGGTAGTGTCACCATTCCTCCATCCACTGCCTCGCCTTACCTGGTACTGCCAAACCCAAGCCTTGGCTCTCGCCAACCTGCGACTAATACTCTCCCAATTAGGTAAGCAATGGACATTCCCTCTAGGGAGAGAGAGAGAGCATTCCATTCCAACAATCTATCTCTGGGGTTTCCATGTGTGAATGGGATGTGGGGAATTCGCAGTTGGGTTTGGAGAGTATCAAGCAATGGTATGTGTAAGACAGACACCCGGTTGATCAAGGTGACGGGTTTGCGTGTGTCAGACAGACAGGTACAGTGGTGTGTGGGGGACAGGGTGTGTATTGGCACAGGTACAGTGATGTGTGTGTGCAGTGATACTGAGCTGCTCTATTTGCCATAGAACAAAGGTTGTTGTAATTGGAAATTTTTAACGACAGTACTCAGAAGTTCGGACTCTTCCTTCCTCGTCACATAATTTCCCTTGAAGTTGCCAATGTTTCAGTTCCAACCAAAATGGCTGATGTGTGCTCATGTGCACTGGCAACACACATCCGCAGGCAGGGCAAAACTTTAGGCAAGTTTCCTTACTCCACACTCTTCTATTTATCTAGTGGGTAGGAAGAGCCCATTAATTGTTATTCCAACAACAACAACAACAATTTACATTTATATAGCGCCTTTCACGTCGGGAGGACGTCCCAAGGCGCTAAACAAGAGGCGTGTGACCCGAGCTGGGAGGGGAGTGTTTGGGAAGGGGTGAAACACGAAGGGGAGGTAAAAGAGTTTGGGGTGAAACAAAAGGCACGATCGAAGAGGAAAGTCTTCAAATCGGCCTTGAAAGAGGAAAGGGAAGAGGTGAAACGGAGGGATTGAGGGATGGCATTCCATAGGGTGGGAGCGGAGAAACTGAAGGCCCGTCCTCCGATGGTGGGGCGGTGCGGGCGGGGGGCTTGGAGTAGGCCAAGTCCTGTTGAACGGAGGGCCCGGGCGGGCGTGTAGGGGGAGAGTAGATCGGCTAGGTAGGATGGGGCAAGGCCGTGTAAGGCCTTGAAGGTGAGGACGAGGATCTTAAATTCGATCCTCTGGAGGATGGGGAGCCAGTGGAGACGGGCGAGGGTGGGGGTTATGTGGTCACGGAGGCGGGTGCGGGATAGTACACGGGCTGCAGAGTTTTGGATGGCCTGCAGCCTATGAATGGAGGAACTGGGGAGGCCGACTAGGAGAGAGTTTCCGTAGTCCAGCCGTGAAGTGATGTATGCATGCACGAGTGTTTCGGCAGCGCGGGGGGTAAGATAGTTGCGGAGCCTGGCAATGTTGCGCAGATGGAAATAGGCGGTGCCGGTCAAGGCGCGGATGTGGGGGAGGAAGGAAAGTTTTTGATCGAACATGATGCCGAGGTTCCTGATTGGCTTTGTGAGGTGGAGAGTGCAGCCTTGGATGTTGAGGCTGGCAGCGCCCGATGTGCGGAGGCGCTGGCTTGAGCCAATCAGGAGGGCCTCGGTCTTACTCACATTATTCCAGTGGTAATAAGGGTAATAATACCTTCTAAAAAAAAGCAGGCCGGGGAGGGGGCAGGCGGAGGGACTGCGGAATGGTGTTCCAGAGGTTGGGGGCAGAGTGGCTGAAGGCTCGCCCACTAATGGTGGGGCGGGTGGGTCGGGGGACATGGAGCAGGTCAGAGCCTGCTGAACAGAGGGGGTGGGCAGTTTGGTAGGGGGTTAGGAGGTCACGGATGTAGGATGGGGTGAGGGCTTTGAATGTGAGGATCAGGATCTTGTGAAGTGAATTGATTGTGTATTTTGTGGGTGAGACGCGGCATCTAATTGCTAACAGCAGCGTCCCCACAAACAGTGGTGGGTATCAGCGTTTCCATCTCGCTTTGTCTCTCTAGACCCCCAGCCAATTCACCACCATGTGGCTCACTACAGACATGGTCTCCTGTCTCCTCATCACTCTCATATTTGTGTTTAACTGGTGAGTGGACAATTCCCAGCTCAGTATCACTGCACACACACATCACTGTACCTGTGCCAATATACACCCTCTCCCCCACACACACCTACACCCTCCTTTCCCTACATGCACCCTCCCTCATACTTCCCCCACATACAGCCACCTAAACACCCCTCCCACACACTCCCCCCACACAAACCCTTTCACACACACCCTCCCCCACACAAACATCCCTCCACATACACACCCTCCCACACACACACACTCTCTCCCTCCCCACACATACACCCACCTCTACACATCCCCTTCCATAGACACCCCCTTCCCACACACACCCTCCCACACACACACACCCTCCTCCCCTTATTAAATGCTCTGAGACGCTCCGCAGGTCTGTTCAAATGTAAGTTGTTGTTGTAGGTGGCGAGAGAATGGGTTTTCCTGTTGCCCCCACCAGAGGGAGTTGAAAGAGAAGAGAGATTACAGTGTGTTTCAGACTGGTGAGTGGACCAGGGGCACTGTGGGATCTGATGGGGAGTGGGGGGGGGGAGGGGTCCTCGCCAGGCTCCATTGGCTCCCTATCACCCATTAAGCTCTTTCCCCCATCACCCCAGCCCTTGCCAAGCTCCACGCTCCCTATCAGGACTTGCCAGGCTATACCAATGTTATTTTGTTGTTGTTGCTATAATTTATGTGTAAAACCCCCGTAAAGAAGGCTGACAATCTACACCTCCCAAAGGGACCTTCTCATGTTGCGCTTTGACTGTCCTTTGCTTTTACATCATCTACAAAACACACAGTCACTGCACTAACAAGACTTCCCAGCTCCTGTAGCTCAATGATTAGAGCACTCACCTTACAAGCATGCGACCTGGGTTCGAATCCAGGCAGATCAGGGCGAAACCTTGGGCAAATTTCTTTACTCCACACACACGCCTAATAATGATCCCTCCACAAAAAAACACAATAATAAAATTGGTCATTTCAACCCACAACTGTTTGTGGGACGCTGCTGTGCGCAATTGGCTGCCGCGTTTCGCCCACAAATTTATACAGTCAATTCACTTACAGTATATTCTGTGAAGCGCTTTGAGACATCTCAACACCGTGATGAAGCTATAATAATAATTATTTATTGTTATTTCCTTTGTGTTTCCAGAACTGCACAACACAAGCAGCCCAGAGCAGCCCCCTCATCCTGTCTAAACACAAGTTGTTGCTGCTGTTGTTGTTGTTGTTGTCCAGGCAGGCGGGGTGGCAGGGCTAGGCCTGTGAGATCCCAGTGTGAGCAGTGATCAGGAAGGTTCCCAGTCTGAGCAGTGATGATCACAAACATTGGTAGTGTGAGATGTGGTTACTCTGGGCTTTTGTGTGTTGAGCGAGAAGGCTCGGGTGGCAGAGTGACTGCACAATGGGGACGTCATACAGGAAGTGGACATGTTCCTCTAAATAAAACAAGTTCTTGATTATCTTATCGCCAGATTGTAGATCCTTATGTGGAACTCTAAAAAGTCTCCGAAATGATTTCTGTTTGCTGGCTGTTTACATCCCCCCCCACCCTACCCTCACTTACTCCTCACCGTCACCAGCCCCCACACCCAGCCCCCTCACACACACACTAGCAGTAAGTAGGAACCCACTTGTTAGCCAATTGGTGGATCGCTCTCCCAGGGATGATAATCCCTTCAAAAATAATAAATTGGTCATTTTCAACCCACTATTGTTTATGGGGACGCTGCTGTGAGCAATTGGCTGCTGCGTTTCGCCCACAAAATATATAGTCAATTCACTTTACAATATATTCTGTGAAGCACTTTGACGTGATGAGAAACACAAGGATTATTTATATCTATATTAGCTTTAAAGAGGGAGTGAGGTAAGTGTGTAATCTTATATAAGATAAGAATAAGTTATGAATAAAGGTGGGCGGTGGGGGAAGGCAGGGTAAATCAGACTCTGTAAACCGCTCTATCAAACAGCCAGGACACACACATCATGTCCCAAATAGCCCTCCTTCTGTGTTAAATGTTCAAAGGATCCAATTCAAGATCCTGCTCCTCACATTTAAAGCCCTCCACAACCTCACCCCACCCCACATCCGTGACCTCCTATCCTCTTACCAACCTGCCTTTCCTCCGCTCAGCAGGCTCTGGCCTGCTCCACGTCCCCCAAACCACCTGCCCCACCATTGGCAGGCGAGCCTTCAGCCACTCTGCCCCCAACCTCTGGAACTCCATCCTGCAGTCCCTCCACCTCGCCCCCTCCCTGGCCTCCTTCAAGTCCCACCTCAAGACTCTCCTCTTGGATGGACCCATCAGCAACTCCTAATCCCTCCCCCCCACCCCCCATCCCATCCTCAGCTCGGGTCTGAAGCAGTAACTGTCCAGCGCCTTGGGACGTCCTCCTGATGTGACAGGCGCAATACAAGTGTTATTGTGTTGTTGTTGTTGTTATGGATCTGTAACCTTATAATGAAGACAGAGAGGGTTGAAGGCTCCAGATTACAATATGGTGATGGGTTTCGGCTGATGTCACATCAAATAAACAATAGCTGTGTTGTGCTTGGAATTGGTGTAACTTCCCCCCACCCCCTCTCCCTCACCATCAGCTCTTAACCAAACCCAACTATCTCATCAGCTGTGGCCCTCCCACCCCCTCTGTTGATCTTTGCCAAAAAACCTCAAACTGTGACAATATTTATTTCCCTCCTGCCGTCGAGTGACTGGTGCCACCTGTTAACCTTTCCTCAACAACTTTCCTGTTTGAAGTAGGAATCCAGTAGAGAAGTGGTTTGCACCTTGGCCTCACAAGCGAGAGGGACTCACAGTTAGTTGGTAAGTCGATTTTCGGATCGCTTTCTAGGGTAATAATCCCTCAAAAAAAAGAATTTTGTCACTCAATACATGATTGTGCAATTGGCTGCCGTGTTTCAGCCACAAAATATACGCGTCACTCCAACTTGCAGTGTATTCTGTGAAGCGCTTTCAGAGACATGGTAAGATGCTACCATCAAATGCAAGTATTATTATATTATTTTAATCTTAACTCACCCTTGCTGTGGAATTAAAAAGGTTGTGGGTTTAATGCCTCACATTGTGAGCTCGCTCCTCACTATCTCTACAAGCTTGATGTCTCCCTCTCTTCACCCGCACACTCACCTTGTACAAAAAGGCAATCAAGTGGAGACCCATAGCTCAGTGGTTGGAACACTCGTCTTACAAGCGTGAGACCCGTGTTTGAATCCAGGCAGGTCAGGGTGAAATCTTGGGCAAGTTTCCTTACTCTACACACACGCCTAATAATAATCCCTCCAAAAACACAATAATAAAATTGGTCATTTCAACCCACTGTTTGTGGAATGTTGCTGTGTGCAATTGGCTGCCGCATTTCACCCACAAATATAGTAAATTCACTTTACAGTATATTCTGTGAAACGCTTTGAGACGTCTAGAAGACATGAAAAGCGCTATATCAAATGCAAGGATTATTATTATTATCAACCACAATCACACCAGCTGCCACCTCTGCCATTTATTCACTGATCAAAACACTTTTTGTTCATTTTTTTCTCAAAAACCATTTCAAGCGAAGTGGACAATAAACCTCCCGAGATTCTCCCCTCCACTCCCACACACTCTCCCTCCCCCCTACCCACACAATTCTATCAATCCTTCCCTCATCACTTCCTCCTCTCCCTCCCCGCCCCCACCACCATCAAAAACAATTATTATCATCCCAACTATCAAAGGGCATCCATCATTCTATCTGTCTGGTTGCCTTTGCATCAAGGAATAGTCCCAATTCCTCACCACCCCCAACATTCCCTGTACAATGAGGAGCAAATGGGGTTCAAAGCCAATTTTGCCCCCCAAATCATGCCTTGGGGGTAAGTGGGGAGAAGACAAAGAGGCCTAAATGTATTCTCTTATGATGATGGGGACACAGACAAGTTGACAGTAGAAAATATACAATATATATAATAAATTGAAGATGATTTTTTTAGGTTCTGGTATTGGGGGCAGAGAGAGAGAAAAGTATAACAAACAAAACTCACTGGGATCTCGAGATAAATGGCCCACACATGGAATTTGGGGACAAAATATGGCCAAAATATGTGTCCCCGCTCCCTCTCTCCACTTCCACGCCCCCCCCCCCCACCCCCCCAATTTTAATACTGACTGCACCCCAGGGTGCACAGAGCTCAGAGCAAGATTCCTGACCCCCACCCACCTCAAAACATCTCACTGTAAAAACATTGAATAAATAACTATTTACAGACGGGTCGGGCTGTTGGGTGTATGATACAATGCAACTCAGGCGGGGGCGGAGGGGTAAGTGGGAGAAGCGAAAAGAGTCAGACAAACCTCACAAGACCTCCCCACCTTCTCGCCTCCCAACTCCATGGCCCTCCACCCATGTTACAACCCATTCCCCCCCACCCCAACTATCAACCTTCGCCACCAATGCCCCCCTATCATCTCATATACTATACAGAGGAGATTGGGTCAAATATTTGGTAGGGTTGGGTCTCCTTTACGACAGATGAGTCATTGGCTTGAGTGACAGGTCAGTTGGCTAATCGGATGTGAGGGTGGGTGCCAGAGGAGGGGGCGGGGCCATCAATGAGTAGGAGTGGGGGCTGCTCGGGAGGACTCACCCCCTCCGAGCGCCCTTTAAAGGGGTGACAATCAATAGATATAGGGAGAGAGCCCTGTAGCCATAACAACCCACTGTGTATATGGGGGGAGCGAGGTCGTGGGGGGAGGAGGAGTGATAATGGGGTAAACAGGGCTTGTCACCCGAAGGCAGTGATAAGTATCTAAATAGAAGCTGCAAACACCTGTTTACAACATCAGGAACATTCAATAATAATAATAATTAATAATCCTTGCATTTGATTCAGCGCTTTATCAAGGCTGAGACGTCTCAAAGTGCTTCACAGGATATATATGAAGAAGAGAAAATTTAGTGACGATAATATTTTATGGGTGAAACGCGGCAGCCAATTAATTGCAATACAGCAGCGTCCCCACAAACAGCCGTGGATTGAGTGACCAAATGACTTTATTTTAGTCACGGAGATATATATATACACAGAGGTGGTTTGATTCCTGGGCAAGGGGAGAAACTTTAAGCAAGTTTCCTTACTCCACACACCTCTGTTTACCAGCAGTCAGGAGGAACCCGGTTGTTAAGACAATTGGTGGAAAATTTGGTTGCGCGATCCACGGCTGTTTGTGGGGACGCTGCTCTTCACAATTGGCTGCCGTGTTTCACTCACAAAACATACAATAAATTAACTTTACAGTATATCTGTGAGACGCTTTGAGATGTCTCGACGATATAAGGCTGTATTGAATGCAAGGATTATTATTGAAAGAAATAGCTACATTCACATGTCCACCAAGTGTTGGTGGGAATGGGGGTAGATGGGATAATGGAGGGGGAAGGATGGGAGGGAGGAATGTCTTGTGATATGTGTTTGGGTTCAGTCTCATTGTCAGAGGGAGGGTTAGTTTAGATCACCTCTAGGTTTATATATGACCTGAAGGAAAAAAATTGGAAGGGTAGGGAGAGGAGAGAGAGAGAGTGGGGAGGGGAAAAGGGTAGTGAAAGGAGAGAAGCCACAAGAGTAGGGAGGGGACTAGAGAGCAAAGCAAGGGAGAGCAGGGGAAAGCAAGGGAGAGGAGAGGAAAGCAAGGGAGAGGAGGGGAATGCAAATGAGAGGAGGGGAAAGCAAGCGAGAGGAGGGGAAAGCAAGCGAGAGGAGGGGAAGAGGAGAGCAGGGTGGAGTGGGGGGGCTGAGAGAGGGTTGGGAGAGGAGCCAGTGTCAGTGGCCGAGCTGTCTTTGGGCAGGTGATAGTGGTGGTGGTGGGGAAGCGTGGGGTGAACGTTGAGAGATTTTTCCTCTCCCTCCCCCTCTCTCCGTCTTTCCACACAAACAAACAAGCAGACACAACAACAACATCATATTTATAGAGCGCCCGTCAGGTCAGGAGCACTTTCCCAAGGTGCTGGACATCAACAAACACATCAAAACAACCCACTTTCTCCCCCACCCACCGAACCTCCAAAAAACGACGTCACAGATAGTGGTCTTGGCTGGAGCTGGAACTGGAGCGGGAGGTGGAGGTGAGGCTGGGGCTACTCTCGCTCCTGGGGGGAGAAGGTTCTGGAAGGCTGGGAGAGGCCACCCAGGGCTGGCTGGAGAAGGTGGCATTCCAGGCGCAGGGGTTGCCCACAGGCCTCAGGAGATGGAGGAGGCGGAGGGTCCACAGCCAGTCCGTGGGGGACCTTCACTTGGTGGCCTTGGCTGTCCTCTGTTTGCTCATCGACGTCAACATCTGGCTGATGTAGGAGGTCAACAGGTCGTCCATTTTGTATCCCTGCACCACCACAACAACAAAATAATATTTATATAGCGCCTTTCTTGCCGGGAGGACGTCCCATAGCGCTGAACAGTTAGGTCGGGACCCAAGCGGGGAGGGAAAAGTCCAGGTAGGGGCAGGGTGAAGGAGAATAGGAAAGGGGGGAGAGTTAGGAGGGGAGTAGAAGGCACGGTTGAAGTGGAAAGTCTTGAGAATGGCCTTGAAGGAGGAAAGGGAGGAAGCGAGGCGAAGGGATGGAGTTCCAGAGTGTGGAACAACAAGAACAACAAAATTACACAAGGAACAGAACAATACAATCCTTCAACTTCACCTCAGGACCACGGGTGAAAGCGCCTCACACACAACTTACTGTGCAGTGTAGTGACTGTTTTACTGTGGATCTCCTGTAGCTCAACAGTTAGAGCATTCGCCTTACAAGCATGAGACCTGTGTTCAAATCCAGGCAGATCAGGGCTAAACCTTGGGCAAGTTTCCTTACTCCACACACACACGCCTAACAATAATCCAGCCAAAAAAAAAACCGATAATAAAAATTGGTCATTTCAATCCACGACTGTTTGTGGCGATGCTGCTGTGTGCAATTGGCTGCTGCGTTTCTCCTACAAATATACAGGCAATTCACTTTACAGTATATTCTGTGAAGCGCTTTGAGACATCTAGAAGATGTGAAAAGTGCTATATCAAATGCAAGGATTATTATTATTCAGCCCCTCGAGCCTGTGCTGGCTGTTTGGGAAGAGCTTCCACTCAGTCCCACTCCCCCCCCCCCCCCCCCGCCCCCCACTCTTCCCACAGACCCCTGCAAAGTTTTCCTTTCCAAGTCCCTACCTAACTCCCTTTTGACCCCAGACACCCCCTGCCTCTCTGGTGTTTTGTTTATTCTATCACTACATAACACCTCTTCTCCCCAGTTTCTTTGAAACCCACCTCCTTGTGTTTCTCCCCCTGAAGTCATCAACAAATATTCAACCCATCAGTTAACACACTCTTTTGTCCTTTGTCTTCTTTGTCTTCTTTGCCTTCCATGTCCTGCCTCTCCCCCTTTAACATCTTTAAGGAACCTCTCCCTCCAAACAAGCCCCAGTCCTGACGAAGGGTTGTAGACCCGAAACGTTGACTCTTTTTCCTTTCTCCTGTTTGACCTGCTGAGTATCCCCAGCAACTTCTGTTTTTGTTCCATTTTGAAAGTTGTTATTGAATCTGTTCCCACCCTGTCAAGCCGTGAATCCCAGAGCACAACAACTCTCTGGGTAACGTGAACAAAGCCTTCACTGTGTTTACAGCTCTGGTTACAAGGCATCCCTCAGGCTGTACGGGGCTTGTAAAGGAAACAACGAGGAGGGTTCCCAGGGTTAGAGACAATCAGTTACAAGATAATCAAGGGCTCTTCAGTTTTAATGATAATAATACTAATAAGAATAATTGTTGCTTTTAATCTAGCTCCATATCATGTCTTCTAACATCTCAAAGTGTTTCACAGAATATAATAATATTTTTTTAAATAATAATCCTTGCATTTGATACAGCGCTTTTCACATCTTATTGACGTCTCAAAGCGTTTCGCAGAATACACTGTAAAGTGAATTGACTGTATATTTTGTGGGCGAAACGTGGCAGCCAATTGCCCACAGCAATGTCCCTACAAACAGCCGTGGATTGAAATGACCAATTTATTATTTTTTTGGAAGGTATTATTACCCACAGATAGTGATCCGCCAATCGTCTAACAACTGGGTTCCCAATTACTGCTGTCAAACAGAGGTGAAATAAGGAAACTTGCCCAATGTTTCACCCTGGGAATCAAACCCAGGCCTCCCACTTGTGAGGCAAGTCCTCTAACCACTAAGCTACAGGACTGTGGCTTACAAGACCAGGGCTCTTACCACTGAGCTATAGGACTGTGGCTTGCAAGCAAGCAAGGCCAGGGCTCTAACTACTGAGCTACAGGATTGTGGCTTGCGAGCGAGCGAACTGGGCCAGGGCTCTAACCACTGAGCTACAGGACTATGGCTTGTGAGTGAATGAGGCCAGGGATCTAACCACTGAGCTATAGGACTCCTTCCCATCCCCTCAGTGTGTGTGTCCGGACCCTGCTCTTACCAGCGAGGTCTCACACAGCAGTTTGCTGCCTCTGACCAGGTTCCCGATTGTGATGTGGAAATACGTGTTTCCGCTGCTCCAGTTGGAGATCTTGGTGAAGGGGTGAGTGGTGAGAATATCCTACAGCAGCAAAACACACAGTAACATCAGTCAGCCTGACAGCACAATACCTGGCATTTATATAGTGGCCTTCATACCACACTGGGCAGCCTCTCACATACACAGCTTCAGCTCAGCCGGCTCTGGCCTGCTCCATGTCCCCGACCCAACCACCCACCCCACCATTGACTAAACAGTGTGCCTTCAGGCACTCTGCCCTCAACCTCTGGAACTCCACCCCGCAGTCCCTTCGCCTCGCTCGCCCCCTCCCTGGCTTTCTTTAAGTCTCGCCTCAAGATTCTCCTCTTGGATGGACCCATCAGCAACTCTTAATTCCCGCCTTCCCTCCCCCACCAGTGTCTTCAGCTCAGGTCTGAAGTAGTGACTGTCCAGCACCTTGGGATGTCCTCCTGATGTGAAAGGCTCTGTCTATAGAAGTCTCATTTTACTGTTGTTGTTGTTGTTCACCCCAGAGAGAGTCACGGGCGAGTAAAAGAGATTTGATTGGTTACCTTGGTCTTTGGGTCAATCAGACTGACTCCGTGTTTGTTGATGACGATTAGAAGGATCTCGGGGTAGTTTGGTTCTGTGGTTTGCTGGGGGGGTGGGGAGAGGGGGGTTGGGGGGAAGGGGGGCAGGATGGGAGGGACAAGAGGGGAGGGGGAGGAGGACGTGGGAAGGGGAAGAAGAAAGAAAAAATAATGCAACAAGAAGTTTTTTATTACATTAGAAACATCTATATTAACATAGGAGCAGGAGGAGGCCACTCAGCCCCTCCAGCCTGTTCCCTCATTCTATGAACATGGCTGATCTGTCCCTCAACTCCCAATTTCCTGCCCTTGCCCCGTATCCCTTGATCCCCTGAACTAACAAACATCTCCCCACCTCAGCCTGGACAATGGGAATGGATCCAGCCATAATCCATAGCCTTTTGGGGGAGGGAGAGAGAGAGAGAGAGTGGGGGAGGGAGGGACAGAGTGAGGGAGGGAGTCCCAGATCCAGGCTGCAGTGAACTGGGTTGACAGAGGAGGGGACAGAGGAGGAGACAGGACAGAGGTTTTTTTTAAAGATAAAGGGATATGGGGATAGAGTAGAAAAGTGGAATTAGGTTAGCAGATCAGCCATGATCCTATTAAATGGCGGGGCAGGCTCAAGGGGCTGAATGGCCTACTCCTGCTCCTAAGTCTTATGTTCTTCCAATTCTTGGAAGAATTAGGTGTTCTTCTACCCAATGTGGAAAAATTGGGTATTTCCACATTGTAAATACCCAATTTACATGTGAGTATTTACACATGTAAATACTCCACACACCTTCAAACACACGCACACCCCAACGCACAGAACACATGACATTTACACAGCAACTATTATGTTGCGAGGACGTCTGAAGTCGCTGGGCTGGACAGTCAGGGATTGGGACCTGAGCAGGGGGTTGGGATCAGGAGGGGGTGGAGGGCAGCGAGGGTGGGGGGAAGGAGGTTGACCGAAGGTGCTGTCGAAGAGGAGGGTCTTGAGAGGGAGGGAGGGAAGGGAGGAAGGGAATGTGGCATGGAGTTCCAGAGAGTGGGGACAGAGAGGCTGAAGGCTCAATCTCACACACACACACATATACATAGACATACACACTCACACAGACACACACACATTAATAATAATAATTCTTGCATTTCATATAGCACTTTTCACATTTTATCGACGTCTCAAAGCGCTTCACAGAATATACTGTAAAGTGAATTGACTGTATATTTGTGGGTGAAACATGGCAGCCAATTGCGCAAAGCAGCGTCCCCACAAACAGTCGTGGATTGAACAGATTATTATCAGCCGTGTGTGTGGAGTAAGGAATCTTGCCCAAGGTTTCGCCCTGACATTCACACATACACATGTTTACACACACACACACACACACATTCACAGTCACACACATTCTTACAGAGACACAAAAACGTGCACGCACACACACTTACTTTCACCTCAAAGAAGGCTGATCCGAATGTGGGCCACTTGTAAATGATCTTCAGGAAGGCTAGCTTGGCCTCCTCCCTGGACTTCCCCGCCTGTTTGTTATAATAAGCCACCACCGACTGGGTAAGAAGACATCTCGGTCAGGATCACAGGACATCACATCCTGCTACAATCAGCCCTACCTCTCGCACAGCTCCCCATCTACTCGTTCCCCCTCAATCCCTCTGCCTTCCCCCTCTCCACCTTCCAATCCCACCCAAAGACCTTCCTGTTTGATGGTTCTTGCAAGAGAGGTCAGGACTCTAACCATTGAGCTACAGGACTATGACTTGCAAGCAAGTGAGTGAGGAGAGGAGATTGAGTAAGGGGAGGAGATTGAGTAAGGGGAGGAGATTGAGTAAGGGGAGGAGAGTGAGTGAGTGAGTGAGTGAGTGAGTGAGTGAGTGAGTGAGTGAGTGAGTGAGTGAGTGAGTGAGTGAGTGAGTGAGTGAGTGAGTGAGTGAGTGAGTGAGTGAGTGAGTGAGTGAGTGAGTGAGTGAGTGAGTGAGTGAGTGAGTGAGTGAGTGAGTGAGTGAGTGAGTGAGTGAGTGAATGCGAGGGTGGGTGGGTGGGTGGGTGCGAGGGTGGGTGGGTGCGAGGCTGGATTCTGACCCGTTTCCAGTTGTCTGGGGAGAGTTGTTTGATCAGGTCCTGAGGCACAAGTTCCTTTAGGATTTTGGGAATGTTGGGGAACTGGGACTTGTCCTCCTCAAACTTGACCCTGTAGATCAGGGCAGCCAACGCCAGGACATCATCCCGGGAACAACGGTGATAGCCACGGAGGTACTTGGGCAACTCCTGAGGAGAGGGAGAGAAAGGTGGAAAGAGGACGGGAAGAGAGAGGGAGAGGGATGGGGAGAGAGGGGGAGAGAGGGGAGAGGGATGAGGAGAGAGAGATGGGGGAAAGAGAGGGTGAGAGTTATCATCTAATCACAAAACTCCAGGCTTCACCCACAACATAACTCCACTCCCCCACACACACACTTCCTCCTATACACACATACCTATATATACACACACACACAGACCCATCATCTAATCACAAAACTCCAGGCTTCATCCCCAACACATACACAGATATACACACACGTACACAGATACACACACACGCAGTCACAGACAGACACACACACGACAGATATACACAGACACACAGATGCCCAGACACACAGTTACAGACAGACACACAAGCACGCACGCACAGACACACATACGTGCACTCACAAACACACACAGGACACCCACAGACACACGGTCACAGACAGACAGATATATGCGCATACACATGCACAGACATGGTGTGTGTGGAGCGCAAGCTCAGGCTGTGTCTGTACCTGATAATAGTGGAAGATGGAGTCAGCCATTTGATCCTTCCCAGGAACAGTGTGTGTCCACAGCTTCTTCATAAAGAATACCTGGTACGTCAGGGAGGGGACTGTACCTGAGGGCACACACACACACCATCACACACATACAGGCACACACACACACACCATCACACACATAGAGGCACACACACACACACCCCATCACATACACACACATCATCAGTTTTGCAATAGAATAATCCTTGCATTTTATACAGCGCTTTTATCAAGTCTTCTAGCCGTCTCAAAGCTCTTCACAGAATACACTGTAAAGTGAATTGACTGTATATTTGTGGGCGAAACGCAGCAGCCAATTGCTCACAGCAGCGTCCCCACAAACAGCCGTGGATTGAAATGACCAATTTACTATTGTTTTATTTAGTTTAAATGGATTAATAACATCAAAAAAGCAACTAGCAGCTGGGTTCCTGCTGAATGCTGGTAAGCAGAGGCATATAGAGTGAGCAAACTTGCCCAGGTTTCATCCTGACCTGCCAGGAATTGAACCCAGGTCCTCTGACTTGCGAGGCGAGCGCTCTAACCACTGAGCCACTCCTTCATCTCTCCTGTTATTATTCCCGCTCACATCCACCTGCTCTCTCTACCTGTTCGGCTGACTCTGGCATCCTGCCCTGCCAAGCTTTCAGTAACTATATCATCACTCTCTGTGTCTATCCCTCCGCCTCACCCTCACTTTGCCCCCTCCTCTGATCTCACCTGAAGACCTCCCACACCAGGCTCCCCGACCACATCACTCCCACCCTCACCCGGCTCCAGTGGCTCCCCATCCCCCAGAGGATCCAATTCAAGATCCTCATCCTCACTTTCAAGGCTATTCACGGCCTTGCTCCCCCACCCCCACCTCTCCGATTTATTGTCCCCCTATGAACCTCCCCGCCCCCTCCGTTCAGTGGGCTCCCGCCTGCTCCATGTCTCCCACCCAACCCATCCTACCATCGGCAGACGAGCTTTCAGCCTTTCTGCCCCCCACACTCTGGAACTCCATCCCACAGGCCCTTCAACTCATTCCCTCCCTCACTTCCTTCAAGGCCGGTCTCAAGACCCTACTCTTTGATCGTGCCTTCTGCTTCCCTCCCAACTCTCTCCCTCCCCTCCTAACTCTCTCCATCCCCACCCCTCGCCCTGCCCCTCTCCCATGTTCAGGTCACGTCCAATGTTCAATGTCTTGGGACGTCCTCCCTACATGAAATGCGCTCTATAAATGTATTGTTGTTGTTCCCCTCTCTCCCACTACCCCTTCCCCTCCCTCCCTTGCTCCCTCTCCCCCCTCTCCCCAACCCCCCCAACTCTTCCTTCCCCCCACCCACTCACCCTCTTTCCCCGGCCGGGACCTCCTGATCCAGTCTGTCAGGTGTCGGACAAAATCAAAGAAGAAATCTCCCTCAGGCACACTGATCACCTGATACCCGGGAGGAGTGGGGAGGGGTGGGAAGGAGAGTGGCGGAAGAGAAGTGAAGAGAGGAGACGGTGGAGAGGAGAGGTGAGGGAGGGGGAGAGGGAGTAGACAGGGAGAGGGAAGAGGGGGAGGAGAGAGGGGAGGGGAGAGAGGGGTGAGGGTTAGATTGGGAGGGAGGGGGAGAGTGCGAGAGAGGGTGCAGAGAGGGCGTAGAAGAGAAGAGAGAGGGGAGCGAGGAAAGAGGAGAGAGGAGGGGGGAGATGGAGGAAGGGGAGCAGATGGGGGGAGACAGAGAATATAAACATCAGTATCTGATCAGAGTAGCCTGGGGAATGTTCACTCTCACCCCACACCCTCTCTCCCATCCCGACTTTCCCTTCTCCACCCCCACCACCCACTCAGTGTGTGACGGTGTAAGTGAGTGTCAGTGTCTGACCTTGTCGGAGACCTTGACGAACAGGCTGAAGCCCTCACAGACCCTGGGTCAGTGTGGGTATGAGTGTGAGTGAATGTGAGTGTGAGTGTGAGGGTCAGTGTGTGACCTTGTCAGAGATCTTGACAAACAGGCTGAAGCCCTCACAGTGTGAATGTCAGTTTGAGGGTGAGAGGTCAGTGAGTGTGTGTGTGAGGGTGAGGGGTCAGTGTGAGGGTGTGGGGTCAGTGTGTATGAGAGTGTGTGTGAGGGTGTCTGACCTTGTCGGAGATCTTGACGAACAGACTGAAGCCCTCACAGACCCTGAGCTGGAGACGGCTGGAGATGTGCTGACAGAACTCCTTGGCCTTGGTGCTGGAGTCCACCTCAAATGCCTGGGGGAGGGTGAGGGGGTGGAGGGGGTGGGAGAGGAGACACAGATACAGAATCAGGGAGTCAATCTCTGACCCACAAAACGCTCAGCCACCCCGAGCCCCACCTACCCCACTCCACTCCCTCCCTCAGCCAGAATTTTCACCCCAAACACACGTAGCGGACAACAACAACTTGGATTTATGTAGCGCCCTCCATGCCGGACGGCATCTCAGAGCACTACACAGAGAGGGAGAGCCAAAGAGAGACAGAGAGATAAAGGGAGAGAGACAGAGGGAGAGTCAGGTAAAGGAGAGAGAGGGAGGGAGAAAGGTATAATAAAAATAATAATCACCCTGACCTGCCTGGATTCGAACACAGGTCTCACGTTTGTAAGGCGAGTACTCTAACCACTGAGCTACAGGAGCTCCACAAATATGGTGAAGGAGAGGGGGAGAGGGAGATAAAGGGAGAGAAAGGTAACGGAGAGAGGGGGGGAGGTGGGGGTTGGAGAGAGAGCAGAGAGAAAGAGAGAGGGAAAGGTAATGGAGAGGAGGGGGGTGAGTGGGATGTCCTCTGACCTCGTCAGTGTCGTCAGGAAAGTAGACTTTGTGGAAGATCTGGGTGGTTCTGTGCTGAATCGCCTCAACCTCCACCAAGTGAGGGGGGTACTTCCTGACACCATTCCTAGACAGGTCACAAACCACAACAACAACATTACGCTTATACAGCGTCTTTCACATCGGGAGGACGTCGCAAGGCACTGGACAGTCAGGTCAGGACTCGAGCGAGGGAGAGGGGCAGGGTAGTGAGGAGGGGAGGGAAAGTTGGGAGAAGAGGGAGAGGAGTAAGACAGTTGGGGAGAAGTGGGGGAGAGTTGTGTGTGTGAGGTGTGCGTTTGGGGTAAAGAGTTGTGTGTGTGGGGAGAGGAAGGGGAGATAAGTGTGTGTGGTGGGGGTATAGAGGAGTGTGTGAGGGAGAGAGGGGGTTACAGAGGTGTGTATGTGGGGGAGAGGGAGTGGTAGAGAGGTGGGTATACATCTGTATGTGTGGGGGGGAGAGAGAGAGAGAGGGTAGGAGGGGTACTGACCTCAGAGCTTTGTGGAGACGGTGGGTACAGTCCTGTGCGAGCGGCTGGTGTTTGCGAGACTGTAGGAAGCGATGGAGGTGAGGGAGGAGCGTTCCCGAGGGGGGGAACAGACCTGTACACAACCACAACAATTCCCACCCTCGCTCCTCACTGTACCTGGAGGGGGAGGGGGGGGAAACATAATAATACCAACAATAATGACAATAATAACATTATTATTAATAATAACAATTATATTAGTAATATTATTAGTGAAGAAAAAATTATTGAGTTTACATAATGAGGAGTTCTTTGAATGTGGGGAGGGAGGTTCCATTTGAATGGATGTTACTTTTCCTATTAGATATTTGAGCTGACATTAACAATGATAATAATACTACTACTAATAATAAGGCTAATAATAATGATCAGTACTTGACATGGTTGTCAGTGAGTTGCTTGAGGATCTGGCTGTAGATCTCATCTCTCATGGGCTCCCCCTTCAGGGCTCCCTCGAAGATCTGGTCTGTCAGCTCATTGACACTGCGAGTCCTCTTCGAGGGATAGTCACCCATATACTTCATGATGGGTGAGGGGGGAAGTCAAGGCAATAGCCGTGGAGCTCTAGTGGGAGGGGGGGAGAGGGAATATTCCTCAATACTTAACCCCCTCCATCCCAACCCACCCACAACCCAATCACAACCCACCCCAACACAGAGACCATAGACATCTGTGCCATATAAGAAAGCCATTTGGCCCATTGTGTCAATACCAGCTCCCTCCAGACAACATCACACACCCAGTGCTACTGCTCTGCCCTCTCCCCCCATCGCTGGCAACTAGATCTTCACGGTTTTCATCGGGATAACAGGCTTTCAAACCATCTCAAAGCGCTTCACAGGATACACTGTAAAGTGAATTGATTTATACTGTATGTTATATTTTTATGCGGGAAACGCGGCAGCCAGATTGCACGCAGCAGCGTCCCCGCAAACAGTGGATTGAAAATGACCGCATTAATAATTATTTTTGAAGGGATTATTACCCTCGAAAAAGCAATCCCTCATTTCACTAACACCCGGTTATCACATACTGCTAGTAAACAGAGGTGTGTGGATTGAGGAAACTTGTCTAAGGTGTCGCCCTGCCCAGGAATTGAACCCGGGTCCTCTGGCTTGCGGGGCGAATGCTCTAACCACTGAACTGCAGGACTGCGGCTTGCGAGCGAGGTGATGCCAGAGCTCTAACCACTTAGCTACAGGACTGCACGCCTTACCCTCTCCCCCCACCCCAGGCTGTAGTGACTGATAAGGAAAGGATATCGATGAAGGCCAGACATGCCTCCTGGGACAGGTCCTCGTGGCTCAGTAGTTTTTTTAGTAGAGGTTGTTTGATGGGCTCCCGAGTGCACGACCACAACTTGTCTTTGCCGCGATTCTTAGTGATCATCACACGGCTCAGGGTGTGTTTTGGGGGAGGTCTGGGGTCACACACAACAACAACACAATTACACTTCTATAGACAGAGCCTTTCACGTCACGAGGACGTCCCAAGGCGCTGCACAGTCACTGCTTCAGACCCAAGCTAAGGATGGGTATGGGTGGTGGGGCGGGGTGGAGAGAAAGGGAGGATTAAGAGTTGCCGATGGGTCCATCAAAGGCACATATACACAGGCACACAGATGCACACACACACACAACAACAAACTTTTATAGCGCCTTTCAGGTTAGGAGGAAGTCCCAGGGAGGGGCCGAGGCATAGGGACTGCGAATGGAGTTCCAGACGTTGGGGGCAGAGTGGCTGAAGGCTCGCCCTCTGGTTCTTTTAACAATTATCTTAAACCCCGTGTCCTCTGGTCACTGACCCACCCACCAGTGGAGATGGTTTCTTCCAAAACCCAACTCTACCCAAACCCCGATCATGGTAAAACTCTCTAGTAGTTCCCCCACCCTAACTTTCTCTGATCTGAGGAGAACAATCCAAAACAACAATTTACACAGCGCCACTCATGCAGGATAGCGCCCCAGAGCGCTTGGGGTGGTGGAGCAAGACACTGAGAGGAGAGGAGACAGGAGGGGATAGGACTAGAGAGGATGGGCGAGAGGAGGGGCTAGAAGAAGCGAGGGAGGAGAGGAGGGGATGGGGGAGGAGAGGAGAGGAGAGACAGTGGAGGGGATGGGAGGACAGGAGACAGGAAGAGAGGGGAGGAGAGGGGGGAGAGAAAGGAGGAGAGAGGAGGAGAGCAGAAAGGAGGAGAGGGGAGAAGAGGAGAGAGGAGGAGAGGGGTGAAGAAGAGAAGGTACCTGAAGTAGTCGTAGGAGAACTCCTCGAGTGTGTAAGGTTTGACCTTCCCCTCGGCCTCAGCCACAGAGACCTGGGCCACCCTGAGAGACTCCTGCCTCTGGTCAGGCGTCATGATCACCATGCTCTGTACAGGGGAGAGGAGAGGAGCAGTCAATACATCAACAACAACAACTATAGCAACATTCCCCTCGCCAGAGCAGAGGCCACAGGGAGAAGTCCATACATCATCACAACAACAACAGCAGCAACAATAACAACATCCCCCCTCAGTGAGGTAGGGAGAGAGGGGGGGAGAGAGAGAGGGAGGTAGGGAGAGAGGGGGAGAGAGAGAGGGGGGGAGAGAGAGAGGGAGGTAGGCAGAGAGTAGTAAGTTACAGAGTGAGCCAGAGAGAGTGAGAGTGAGGTAGGTAGGGAGAGAGTTGTATGTACCACAATGTCTGCGGTTGGCTTGGTGACGGTGGGCAGGACGTAGACACAATCTGTGGGGAAGTCTCCTGTCAGGTTGGTGCGATGGTTGTTGCCGTGAGCCCAGCCCGAGCTCAGGACCTGCCGCCCCGTCTCCTCCAGCTCAATCAGGTCTCCCCGCAGGAACCCCAGGAATGTCCCCTCCTCTCCCACTACAACAACAACAACAACAACATTACACACTCCCCTCTCCTCCCTACTCCCCACCCTCCCCTCCCCGCAAGACCTCCAGGAACGTCCCCTCCTCTCCCACCACCACAACAACAACATTACATACTCCCCTCTCCTCCCTACTCCCCACCCTCCCCTCTCCGCAGGAACCCCAGGAATGTGCCCTCATCTCCCACAACAACAACAACAACATTACACACTTGCCTCCCCTCCCTCTCTCCACCCTCCCCACAGGAACCCCATAACATCCCCTCATCTCCAGCCACTGGGGAACAGGGAACACAGTCACTAACCTCTCCCCCGCTCCCCCTCCTCTCAGGAACCCCACAAACATGCCGTCATCTCCAGCTACAGCAACAACATTACACAGTCACCAACCTCTCCCCCTCACCCTCCCTCTCCCCTCACCCTCCCCTCTCTGTCTCTCTCCCTGTCTTCTCCCTGTCCCCCTCTCTGCCCCACCTCTCTGCCACTGACCGGGGTTAGGATTGTCCTGCAGTGCGACCACGAACTTTGACCTGTTCCTGAGCCCCTCCAGGAAGGTGACCACCAGGTCCCTGATGTCCTCAGAGTTGTTGGAGGTGAAGGTGAACTCGTCTCCTTTAATGGTGGCCAACGTGAAACTGTGACCCTGCAGCTTACCTCCCCTGGGTGGGGTAGGGGGAGAGGGAGGGGGGAGAGGGGGAGGGAGGGGAGAAGGGGAGAGAGAGAGAGAGAATGCAAGAGGCAATAAAAAGAACAATAATAAGAATAATGAGGGAGAATGATCAAAAGAAAGAGAGGTGGTGGGAAACAAGAACAACAACTTGGGATTTATATCGCACTCTCCCTCACTCCACGCTGGACGGCTTCTCAGAACGCTTCCCAATAATGTATGCTGGGGCAGTCCCAGTGGGAGAGAGGGAGAAAACAGGTAATAACAATAATAATAGTACTTGCAGTTGATATAGCGCTTTTCACGTCTTCTAGACATCCCCAGGCACTTCACAGAATATACTGTAAAGTGAATTGACTGTACATTTGTGGGTGAAACGCGGCAGACAATTGCGCATGGCAGCATCGCCACAAACAGTTGTGGGTTGAAATGACCAATTTTTAATATTGTGTATTTTTTGGGACGGGTTATTATTAGGCATGTGTGTGTGTGGAGTAAGGAAACTTGCCCAAGGTTTCGCCCTGATCTGCCTGGATTCGAACACAGATCTCACACTTGTAAGGTGAGTGCTCTAACCACTGAGCTACAGGAGCTCCACATAGGAAGAGAGGAAGAGGGTGGGGGGTGGGGTGGCGAGGCAAAGGGAGTGAGGAAGGGAGAGGATGAGAGAGAGAGAATCGCACACATCTTACCGACTGCTGGTCACGGCAGTGATTTCGGGGAAGGAAAGTTCAAGGAGAACTTGCTCTTGTTCGTCCACAAAATAAACTCCCGTCCAGTTCACAGCCACAATCACATCGTTCTTAGGCAGACTGGGGCCTGAGGGCAATCCAGAAACTATCATCAAAGGAAGGGAGGGAAAGAGAGAGAGAGAGAGAGGGGGAGGGGGAGGGAGAGAGAGAGAGAGACGGAGGGAGAGAGGGAGGGAGAGAGAGAGTGAGAGCAACACACAGACTTGCTCACCTGAGAACTTAAAAGCCTCGTAGAATCGAGAGAAAAGTAAAGGCCACTTGAATCGAGCGAAGTCCACCACCTCCTCCTTCACCTTCTGGGGCTCCAGCCGCTTCTGGGTGTAAATACCCTAAAGTGGGGGGGAGGGTCAGGGGGAGATACAGGAGCTCAGGGTAACCCAGGAACACAGTCATTGACTCCTGGAGAAATGGGAGGACCTTATGGGCTCCGCACCCAATACCAGGATTATTATTAATAATATTATTGTTATTATTATTCATTTTATTTATACATCACCTTCACACATAGGATATGTGCACAGAACACTGCTATGGTTGGGGGAACTGGGGGAGGGAGAGAGGTGGGGAGAGTGGGAGAGGGGAGGGAGGTAGGGAGTGCACAGTGGGGTGGTTATAAAGCCAAGAAGGGTTGATTGGCCTCCAGGTTAGGAGGTTGAGTAAGAGAGGGGGAGAGAGAAAGGTGAGGAGACAAGGAAGGTAGAGAGCGGTGGGAGAGTAGGAGGGGGGAGAGAGGGGGAGTGGGAGGGGGGAGAGCGCGGGAGGTGGGGTAAGTGGTTGATGGAGCGGGAGGGGGAAGAGGGAGGGAGGCGGAGCGCGGGAGTGGTGGGGCAGACGGAGGGGAGGAGAAGATGGTGGGTAACTGGTTATAGCGCCAGGTTAGGGGAATGGGGTAGGGGCTAACCTTCTTGTGAGCTGCGATGATGTACTGCGCCCACTTCTCCACGGTTCGGGAGGAGCTGATCTCCCGGTCGGGGATGTAGGAGGGGATCAGGTTCAGCAGCCGATCCATCACCACATCACAGCCATAGTCTACATAGTACTGCTGGGCTGCCAACTCCACCAGGTCCCCCTCCTGTAACACACACACTGTCACTGTCACTGCGTAAACCTCAACACATTCCAACACACCTCAATATAGTACTGCTGGGCAGACAACTCCACTAGGTCTCACTCCTGTAACATATACACTGGCACTGTGTGCACACCCCATACACGCACCATACATACCCCAAACTCACTAGCACTCTGTACACACCCCATACATACCCCAAACTTGCCTAGGCTAACTACTGAGTACTCAACAATAACAACAAAATTACATTTATAGAGCGCCTTTCATGTCAGGAGGACGTCTCAAGGCAACAACAACAACTTCAATTTATATAAATCTTATTGACTATCTCTGTACCCTTTGCGACTACGCTTGCAACCAAAGGATCACATACGGAAGGCAGATTCCAGTGATATCATTCACAAACCAATTAACATGCCATAAACACCGTGCGTGCACCTTAAGCTAAACCACCACGTGGGCGATCAGCTTGTTTAGGTCATAGGTCAGCAACAGTAGGAGACACCCCCCAAAAAATGCCACTCCCCAACACAAGCCCTTTCCAATAATTGGGGAGTGTCATGGGCATATTGTTTTCAGTCAATGGGCTATCGCACTATTGGTGGACAGACACCAATAGACATTTTGTCACATTAGTACAGGCAGATGTATCTCTCCAGAAGGTTGTGTGATTTCCTTTGTTGCAGAATATCATAGATACTTCATATTTGGGGGATTGATTAAAACGGTGAGACTTGAAAAAAAGGGGGGAGGTGGGGGAGCAAGGCAGAGGGTTTGAGGGAGAGTGTTCCACAGTTTTTGGGGACCTAGTGGCTGAAAGTGTAACCCCCAATGGTGGAGCGGAGGGTGTGATGGAGGAGCAGGAGGCCGGAGCCAGTCAGGGTGAGGACTGGGGAGTAATACATCAACATTAAAATGACATTTGTGAAGCTCCTTTCATGTTGGGAGGAGTAAGGAGGCAGGAGAGGTAGGGGAGGTGCCAAAATAGTTAAACGAAACAAGAGGGGAGGTGAGGAGACGTGTTCTCACGCAACAATTTGGGACCTGGGATGCGTTGCCTGAAAGGGTGGTGGAGGCCGATTGGATAACAATTTTAAGAGAGAAGCAGATAGTTATTTGGGGGTGGACAGGTTTGCAGGGCTGTGGGGAGAGAGAAAGAGTGCGGAGGAGTGGGATTGATTTGGAAAAGCTCTTCTCAAAGAGCCGGCACAGACACATTGGGTCAAATGGCTTCCTTCTGTGCTGCATGATTGTATGATTCTAAGACGCCCCCCACACCCTTCCCTCTCCCCCAAATTGTGGCTCACCTTATCACATCGATACTCCCCAAACTTGACCCCACGCACTGTCTGCTGGTAGATGAGGTTAGTGGCCACCAAGTCCTCACTGGGGTTGTGCCAAGGGGTGAAGATCTCTTTGCGGAAGAAGAGCCTCCAGGGAGCGTTCCTCTCCTGGGCTCCCTGCTCCTTGGCGTACTGCTCACACTGAGACACAGCGTCCATCACATAGTCATTCCCACTGCCCAGCGAGGACACCTGCCCATGGACAAGGGAATCAGCTCAGGGTAAGGTCTACTCTCCACAGTCTTCCGTTAAGTGGGCTCCGGCCTGCTTCGTGTCTCCTGCCCGACCCGCCCTACTATCGGCGGATGGGCTTTCACCTCTCTCTCTGCCCCCACACTCCGGAACTGCATCCCACAGTCCCTCTGCCCCGCTCCCTATCTTGTCTCCTTCAAGGCCGGCCTCAAGACCCTCCTCTTCGACCGTGCCTTCTGCTGCCCTCCTAACTCTCTCCCTCCCATCATGACTCTCCCCTCCCCTCCTAACACTTTCCCCCCCCTCCTAACACTCTCCCCGCCCCCAGCCCCCACCCGCTCCCACCCTGACCTTGTCAAACAGAGCGATGTAGAGGGAGAATCCGAAGCGGTCCTTCAGGCCTATCTTGTCGGACAGAGAGTTACACAGCTCCTTGGCTGTTGTGGCCGAGTCTGTCAGCAACGTCTTGGTGGTTCCATCCATAAAGGTGATGGGAAGCATGATAGGCTTCTTACACTTGGTGGCCTAGAGAGAGAGAGATACAGAAAGAGAGAGGGGGGCGGAGGTGACTGTGTGATAGGGAGACATGGAGCCTGGTGAGGGCTGTGGTGATGGAGATAAGGAGTTTAGTGTGTGATAGGGAGCCAGGGAAGCCTGGCAAGGGCAAGGGCTGAGGCTGCTGGGGGAGAATGGAGAAGAGAACGATTGCCTACCTGAAGCTCCAACCAACTGGGAGGCTGGGTCCTGGTGCCATTAGTAAAGGTTCTCCTCATCCTCTCCTCACAATAAGGAGCGTACCCAGGAGGACCCCCATTGATAAAGTTTCTCAAATACTACAGGAGAGAGAAGCAGAGACAACAACAACTTGGATTTATATAAAGCCTTCGCTCCATGCCGGACAGCATCTCAGAGCACTTCCCAATAATGGATCCCGGGGCCGAGTCAGTGCGAGGGGGAAGAAGATGACCGAAAACGCGGTCGAAACCAGGAAGAGAAGTGGGCGAGGCAAAGAGATTGAGGAAGGGAGTTCCAGAGCCTCGGGGCGTAGTGGCTGAAGGCATGGTCGCCGTGGGTGGAGCGGATGATTCGAGGGACAAGGAGGAGGCCAGACCCGGTGGAGCAAAGGCAATGGCTGTTGTGAAGAGAGAGGAGGTCAGAGAGGTAGGGAGATGCAGGGATTTGAAAACAAGAGTGAGGATCTTGAAAACAAGAGTGAGGATCTTGAAATCAAGTCACTGGGTTAATATCAGGCCATTCCGACACTGACTCAGGTTAGTTTTCTCAAGAACTGTAGAAACCTCAAATCTCCGAATCAGACCCCACTGCGGTTCCACATAATAATAAGCCTTGTAATTGATAATAATCCTTGCATTTGATATAGCGCTTTTCACATCTTATAAATTCTCAAAGCGTTTCACAGAATATACTGTAAAGTGAATTGACTGTGTATTTGTGGGCGAAACACGGCAGCCAATTGTGCACAGCAGCGTCCCCACAAATAGCCATGGATTGAAATTGCCAATTTTTATTTTATTATTGTGATTTTTCTGGATGGATTATTATTAAGCTTGTGTGTATGTGGAGTAAGTATGGGTGACTGGTCCCCACTTCCAGGTCCTGCTGATGAGCCAGGGCTGGGGCTGTGCTGTCATCAGCAGCGAGAGAGAGAGAGAGAGAGAGAGACCTGGATATATTGCGGACCTCAGCCTGGCTCAGGAACCGGGGACTGGAGACCCTCACAGAGGGCGATGGGAGAGGGGGGGTGACTGGAGCTCGATTCCAGACATTCTGTTGGTAAATACGTCAATGAGCCAGGGACGTGGACTGGGATTTGAACTGGTGAGCTCTGTGTGTGTGCGCGTGTGCGTGCGTGTATATAAACCATGGCTCTGCCCACAACAACATGAGCAGTGTGGGGGTGGTTTTATGTACCTTGACGAACTTGGCGGAGGGAGCGAAGCAGCCGACACAAAGAGACATTAGGATCCAGCCCCGGGCGTGGCTGCTCTTCGAAGGATTCTGGCTCAGCTGCTTACATATCTGGCAGTAAATCTCATCCCTGTCACACAACAACAATCATCACACAAGCAGGTGTCTGGCTCCCCTCACCTACCCACCCCTCTCCCCAACCCCCACTCAAACCCTCTTTCTGACCCCCCACAACTCGCCTTCCACCCCTGAACTTAACATGCCTGAACTTAAAATAATAATAATCCTTGCATTTGATCTAGCGCCTTATCACGTCTTCTAGATTCTTTCTCAAAGTGCTTTACAGAATATATTGTAAAGTGAATTCACTGTATCTACCACTGAGCTACAGGACTCAAATGTGGAGGCAGTGAAGCTGGGTGAGGAGAAGATAACCCTCTCTCAACTCAAATCTCAGCCTGGGTTAGTGGCACCCTTTGTCTATAAGTCAGAAGGTTGTGGGTTAAAGACTCACCCATCCTCACGTCAGGGCTTTGATCCACAGTCTGATGCAGCAATACAGCGCTGGCGGGGGGGGGGGGAGGAGGAGGGGAGGGAAGTGGGGGGAAGGTCTGGGTGAGGTTGAGTGTGTGTGGAGGGTGGGGGGAGGAAAGTTGAATCTCTGGAGGTTTGTGCGTACCTGAGCTCAGGTCTGAGGATGCCATTGCCAATGATGAAGTGAAGCTTCTCTAGGTTGGACGTGGGCCTGTCCTCCAGCATGCTGTTACCCTGCAGACTGTACTCCCCATCATTCAGCTTCTTGGCCACCTATAGAGTGCAAAGCCATCGCCCAAGGGGGTTATAACCCACCACACAGAATAATAATAATAATAACAATAATAATTATAATTATTATAATAATAATAATCCTTGCATTGATATAGCGTTTTCCACATCTTATCGACGTCCCAAAACGCTTCACAGAATATACTGTAAAGTGAATTGACTGTATATATTTGTGGGCGAATCGCGGCAGCCAATTGCACACAGCAGTGTCCCACAAACAGTCATGGATTGAAATGACCAATTTTATTATTGTGTTTTTTTGGGGGGAGGGATTATTATTAGGCGTGTGGAGTAAGGAAACTTTCCCAAATTTCACCCTGATCTGCCTGGATTCAACACAGGTCTCCCCAGCTTGCAAGACACTTGCTCTAACCACTGAGCCACAGGAGCTACACCTGCCCCCCACATCCCTCTCCCCCATCACACAGCCCCAAGAGAAAAAGAGAGAGAGAAGCTCTCAATCCACCCCAAAACCTGGTTGGTGAGGTAGGGCGGGGGAGAAACAACACGAGAGAGAGAGAGACAGAGAGGAGGGGGAAGAGGGAGAGAGGAGGAGGGAGAATGAGAGAGAGAGGTAGGGGATGAAAAAGACCACAGAGAGAGAGAGAGAGAGAGAAATAGAGGGGGGGGGGGGGGGGGGGGGGGGGGGGGAGGCAAAGGAGTGCAAGATGGGGAGAAAGGGGAATGAGAAAAAAGGAGGTGGAAGACAGAGATAGAGAAAGAGGGTAGACAAGCCAAGGGAATGGCCCTGCGGTGTATGGAGATGCCCTCAAGACTAGCACCCCCACCACCGCTCCCAGCCCTGAGCCAGGGGGCAGCACAGCACAGGACAGGTCCCCTCTGTGAAGAACATTACCTCTTCCGTCAGCTTGGATTTCTTCTTCAGTGTCAGCGACACCAGCTTATGCCTCACACTGTTCTTCTTGTGTGCTTCCCCGTGAGTTCCCTGTCACACAGACCACCACCATCATCATCAATCACTGCACATCACATCTCCCGTTAGGAGGACGTCATGAGGTGCTGGGCATTCAGGGATTTGGACCCGAACTGGAGGTTGTGTTGGGATCAGGAGGGGGTGGAGGGTGGGCAGGTGATCAAGACGTGGTCGATGAGAAGGGTCTTGCGATGTGTCTTTTAAGAGGTTGTGGTGGTGGTGGTGGGGAGGTGGGGAGGTGGGGAGGGAGGGAGGGATTCCAATTTTTTAAATAAAAAATCATTATATTTTTAGGGAGCTCAGTTTAACATCCCATTCGAAGGGTGGAAAGTTTTGTCAGTGATTGTAGAGCTGTCAGGGCTAGGGGTTGGGGGAGATGGAGAAATGGAATAGATGTGGGTGACGGGGTTGGAGGGGGAGAACGCAGTGGTTGGGTTGGTGGGAGCGCAAGGGAATTGGGAGACAGATGTGGAGGAGCCAGTAGGTTTGGCTCAGCTCCTGCTCTTCCCACTCACCTCGCTCCCCTCTCCCTGTAGGACCTGCAGTTCCCTCTTGTAGGTTTTCCTGCCCAGAGTCTCGTAGATTTTGGTCATGACAGGGATCTTCTCACTGCCATCGCTCATGGCCGTGTGATACTTGGGCTCCGGCAGGTCCCCCATGAACCTCAGCACTGTGATCCAGACCGCCAGCGCTGCCTAGCAACCAGGGGTCAGAGGGCAAGTGTCAGAGGGTGAGAGTCAGGGTGTCAGAGGGGAATAATCAGGGGTCAAAAGGGTGAGAGTCAAGGGTCAGAGGGTAAGAATCAGGGGTCAGAGGGCAAGAGTCAGGGGTCAGAGGTCGAGTTGGGGTCAGAGGGCAAGCATCGGGGTCAGAGGGCAAGCATCAGGGGACAAAGGGCAAATGTCAACGATCAGACGGCAAGAGTCAGGGGTCACAGAGATTCCGCCCAACCGCCACCCACCATCTCCCCATTCAGCTGAGTGTCTGACACCTGAGGAAACCCTTCACTGTGGCTTTGAGATTATCCAAAAGGAGTTTCAATACCTGTACATAACCCACACAGGGAAACTCCCCTCATCTGGAACAGAATACATTCTTTCTCTGTATAGTTTCTGGGTGAAACGCGGTAACCAATTGCACACAGCCGTGTTCCACAAACAGCCATGGATTAAAGTGACCAATTTTTATTTTTAAGATGGATTATTACCTGTGGAAAGTGATCCGCCAATCGACTAACAGCCAGGTTCCTACTGACAACTGGTAAACAGAGATGTGTGGAGTAAGGAAACTTGCCTAAGGTTTCACCCTGACCGGGAATCAAACCCAGATCCTCTCACTTGACAGGCGAGTGCTCTAATAATCACTGAGCTACAGGACTCTACATTTGTGGAGAGATGAGAAACCAGCCCATGTGCCTCTGGACACCATGGGGAGTATTAGGTGGAGGACGGCGAGAGTTGAGTGTGGGGGGAGGGGTGGTGTGGGGGGTGGGAGAGACAGTCTTGACCATGTAAAGAGGTTGGGTTGGATGCTCTCTCACCAGCTGGTCTCCCTCATCGTCGTGGTAGAGCAGGGGCTGTTTGAGGGGCCTGCGGATGTAGCTGTGGGTGGTGGTGCCCTGGAAGTAGGTGGCAGCGAACTTGGCGAATTTGTACTCGGAGAGATCTTCCTCTTCCTCCTCGGGCAGCGGGAGAGCAGCATCCAGGTCCTCCTCCAACATCTCCCGCGGGGCCTGCTCCAAATCCTGCCACCGAGCCACAGACACTCACCGTCAACCCCTCTCACCATACCTGGCCTGCCCCATCCAACCCGCTTCCAATCACACATCCTCCCCTCTCACCATTCCATTTGCTCCCTCTCACCATCTCTCGTCCCCCTGCCTTTCCCCCTACCCTGAGCTTGAACCATTGACCGCCCCCTAAGGCAGGGTGTCTGTACTGTACCTCAAAACCTGTGGGCGCCCTCCCCTCCTGCCCGGGCAGCACCCCTGAGCCGCCCAGGAACCCGAACATCTTGTCCACCATGTCCGAGTCGTTGACGGGCTCATTGCGAGTTTTCTCCATCTGCTCCAGTAGGTCCTTTTTACGCCGGACCTCTCGCTTCTCCATCATGTCCCGCTCAGCGTCCTCCACCGCCAACTGGGCCAGACGCTCCTGAGGAGGAGAGGGGTGGGAAGGGGAGCACAGGGAGGGGGTCAGGGGACATAGGAACATTGTAGGAACTTAGAAACATAGGAACAGGGGGAGGCCATTCAGCCCGTCAAGGGTAAATTTCCACATGTGTGCGGACGACACCCAGTTGTACCTTTCTGCCTCATCCCTCAACCCCCAGACGATCGATGTTCTGACAGCATGTCTGTCCGACATCGAGTCGTGGACGAGGGACAACTTTTTGCAATTGAACGTGAGTAAGACCGAGGCCCTCCTGATTGGCTCAAGCCAGCGCCTCCGCACATCGGGCGCTGCCAGCCTCAACATCCAAGGCTGCACTCTCCACCTCACAAAGCCAATCAGGAACCTCGGCATCATGTTCGATCAAAAACTTTCCTTCCTCCCCCACATCCGCGCCTTGACCAGCACCGCTTATTTCCACCTGCGCAACATTGCCAGGCTCCGCAACTATCTTACCCCCCGCCGAAACACTCGTGCACGCGTACATCACCTCACGGCTGGACTACGGAAATTCTCTCCTCGTCGGCCTCCCCAGTTCCTCCATTCACAGGCTGCAGGTCATCCAAAACTCTGCAGCCCGTGTACTATCCTGCACCCACCTCCGCGACCACATAACCCCCACCCTCGCCCGTCTCCACTGGCTCCCCAACCTCCAGAGGATCGAGTTCAAGATCCTCGTCTTCACCTACAAGGCCTTACACGGCCTTGCCCCGCCCTATTTAACCGATTTACTCTCCCCCTACACGCCCACCCGGACCCTCCGTTCAACAGGACTTGGCCTGCTCCAAGCCCCCCGCCCGAACCGCCCCACCATCGGAGGCCGGGCCTTCAGTTTCTCCGCTCCCACCCTATGGAATGCCATCCCTCAATCCCTCCGTTTCGTCTCTTCCCTTTCCTCTTTCAAGGCCGGTTTGAAAACTTTCCTCTTCGATCGTGCCTTTCGTTCCACCCCGAACTCTTTTACCTCCCCTTCGTGTTTCACCCCTTCCCAAACACTCCCCTCCCAGCTCGGGTCACACGCCTCCTGTGCAGCGCCTTGGGACGTCCTCCCGACGTGAAAGGCGCTCTATAAATGTAATTTGTTGTTGTTGTTGTTGTTGTTCCACCATTGTAGAAGATCATGGCTGATCTGTACCTCAACTCCATACAGGAGGCTTCCATACAGTGGTGTGTGGGTAAACAGGTTGGGGAGAGGGAGAGGGCCTGGCAAGGGCTGGGTTGATGGGGGAAAGAGTTTAGTTTGTGATAGGGAGCCAGACGAGAGCTGGGGTGATTTGGGGAGAGTTTAGTGTGTGATAGGGAGCCAGTGGAGCCTGGCGAGGGCTGGGGTGATGAGGGGGATGGAGTTTATTGCGGGTGAGGATGTGGGTGGTGGTTTTGGATGAGTGGGGCAACAGGTCCCAAGGAGAGAGGGGCCAAGTGACAGAGAGGGAGGGAATTAGGAGACGGACACTCAGTGTAGGGGACGGTCAGTCATAGGGAGGGATTGTTCGTTGCTGTACACACGCACCATTCCCAATGGGCTCTGGTCCCTCTCCCACTCCCCACACCATTCCCAACGGTCCCCCTTGGGTTCTGGCCTGGCCTGGCTGAATCATGGGGTGTGTCTCTGAATGTACCTGGTGATTCCTCTCGGCCTCCTCCTTGGCCTGCTTGGCTCCCATCTCCTTCCGCAACCTCACCTCCTCAGCCAGCCTCAGCTTCTCAACCTCCAGCCGACGGCGATACTGTCAGTGGGTCATAGAGTCACACACATAGTGTCACACGCAAACATACACAGTGACACACACAGTGTCACACACACAGTGTCACACGCAAACACACAGTGTCACACACACAGTGTCAAACACACACACAGTGTCACACGCAAACACAGTGTCACACACAGTGTCAAACACAAGGCACACACACAGTGTCACACACTCACTGTGCCACACACACACAGTTTCACAGTGTTGTTGTTGTGGCTGTTTCTGTGGTTGTTGTTGTTATAATTATTGTTGTGGTAGTGGCTGTTGTTGTTGTAGTAGTGGCTGTTGTTGTTGTAGGTTCGAGTCCTACCTCACAAACTGCCAGCAGTACATCTCCACAAACGTTTTTTCCTCCCGCACTCATCCAGTTACCTACGGGGTACCCCAGGGATCCATCCTTGGCCCCCTCCTTTTCCTCATCTACACGCTTCCTCTTGGGGATGTGATCCACAGACATGGGGCACACTTCCACATGTACGCGGATGACACCCAACTCTATCTCTCCACTTCACTTTGTGACCCCCAGTCCCCCGATGTTCTGTCAGCCTGCCTGTCAGACATCAGGGGCTGGATGAGCACAAATTTCTTGCAGCTGAATGTTGACAAGACGGAGGCCATACTCCTTGGTCCTCGTCAATGTCTCCATTCGCAAGCCTCTCACCTCCTCCACCTTCCCGGCCTGCCCCTCAAACTCTCCGAACCTGTGCGCAACCTTGGCATCAGGTTCGACCCCCAACTGTCCTTCCTCCCCCACATCCGGTCCGTCACCAGCACTGCCTTCTACCACCTCCAACGGATCGCCCGTCTCCAGCAATACCTCACCTTAAAAGCCGCCGAAACTTTGGTCCACGCCTTTGTCACCTCTCGGCTGGACTATTGCAACGCCCTCCTCGCCGGTCTCCCCTCCACCACAATCCACAAAATCCAGCTTATCCAAAACTCTGCCGCCCGCATACTCACCCGCTCTAACCTTCGCTCCCCCATTACCCCAATCCTTGCCAGACTTCACTGGCTCCCTATCCCAGAGAGGATCGACTTCAAGATCCTCACCCTTGTTTTCAAATCTCTCCACTCCTCTGCACCCCCTATGTCTCTGATCTCCTCTCCCCCCAACCCAGCACCCACTGCCTTCGCTCCTCTGGGTCTGGCCTCCTCCATGTCCCCCGAGTCCTCCGCTCCATCCTCGGTGGCCGTGCCTTTAGCCACTACGCCCCGAGGCTCTGGAACTCCCTTCCTCACTCGCTTCGCCTCGCCCCCTCTCTTCCCAGTTTCAGGTCACAGTTGAAGACCTTTCTCTTTGACCGCGCTTTCGGTCACCTTCCTGCCCCTGCCCCTGGCTCGGTCCCGGGATCCGCTACTGTGAAGCGTTCTGAGATGCCGTCCGGCGTGGAGGGCCTTTATAGATCGAAGTTGTTGTTGTTGTTGTTGTTGTAGTGGCTGGCTATTATTAGTAATGTGGTAGTGTTATTGTAGCTGTTGTTATTGTTGTTGTTGTAGTAACTGCCGTCTGACTGACCTCCCCCTGTAGCCTGTGGTACAGTCTGCGAGCCGCCATGCCCCTCGTGTAAGCCTGTATGGTCAGGATGGCCCACAGCCGGTGACGGGAGGCTTTCCTGACCAGGAACCCCCGGCAGCGAGTCTGGAACCGGATTATACTCTCCCGAGCCATGTGGTAACGAGTCCTCAGCTTCCGCGCCTGGTACACTGCCTGTAACCGGCTGAACCCCATCCTCATCTGTGGGGAGACACACACACAGTCACTACACATACACACACAGTCACTACACACACACTGTCACTACACACACAGGGAGAGAGAGAGAGAGAGGAGAGAGGGAGGGAGAGAGAGAGAGGAGAGAGGGAGGGGGAGAGGGAGGTATAAGACCCAGTCAGGTATAACTCACGGCCATGAAGTTCCTGCGACAGTAATAGCCTCGCCAGTGTTTCTGGATCAACATGACCGAACGCCTCAGTTTGATGAACGTTGACCTGTGGATTATTGGGTTGGAGTGAGTGAGTCTCCCGCTCCTACACACCGCACAGGCTCACAACACAGCAGGAGGCCACCTTCCCCTCAAACACCATCGGCCAGTGGCCTTCACTCTCCCTCTGTCCCCAACCTTTGGACCTCCATCCTCCCAAATCCCTCCACCTGGCTCCCTCCTTTGCCTGTCTCAAGACCCTCCTCATCGACTGAGCCTTCAGCCGCCCTCCTTTTCTCCTCATCTTCCTGGTCCTTTTGCCAATTATGTGGAATCTATGAGCCCTGGTTAGTGACCATCCCGCCAGTGGGAACAGTTTTTCTTGATCAAAATCCCTCATACTTGTGAGGACCTCTATTAAATCTCACTTTCTATTAGTACAGTCAATTCACTTTACAGTATATTCTATGAGGCGCTTTAAGACGTCTAGAAGACATGAAAAGCGCTATGTCAAATGCAAGGATTATTATTACATCTCCTGTTAACCTTCTCGGAACAATCCCAGACTCTCTCGTCTCGCCGTACAACTAAAGTCCCCTCATCCCTGGTAAGAACATAAGAATAAGGAGCAGGACTAGGCCATTCAGCCCCTCGAGCCTGCCCCACCATTCAATAGGATCATGGCTGATCTTCTAAATCTAACTCCACCTGCCCTGCCTTATCTCCCGTAACACCTAGTAAATCTCCTCTCCAAGTCCTTGACATTTATCCTAACGTATGGTGCCCAGAATTGGACACAATACTCTAGCTGAGGCCTAACCAGTGACTTAGAAAGATTTAGCGGAATTTCCTTGCTTTACACTCTATTAATCGGGCTACGGATCCCATCTGATTTTTAAACAGCTATGCCCACCTGTCCTGCCACTTTCAAAGACCAGTATATGTGAACCCCCAGATCCCTCTGCCCCCATTGAGGGTAACATTGGGGTTAATCTGCCCCTGCACTCTCTCCAAGGCCTGGGAACTCTTCTGGAACTCCATCCCGCAGTCCCTTCGCCTCGCTTGCCACCTCCCTGGCCTCCCTTCAAGTTTCGCCTCAAGACTCTTCTCTTCGATGGACCCATCGGCAATTCCTAATCCTCCCCTTTCCCCCCACCCCCTCCATCCCCAGCTCGCGTCTGACACAGTGACTATCCAGTGCTTTGGGACGTCCTCCTGACATGAAAGGCGCTATACACGTGTCATTTTATTGTTGTTGTTGATATGTTGGCAGAGCCTCTGACCTGTCCTTGAAGCCTCTGACCACTTTCTGGATGAGGATGACCTTGTCAGTGATGGCTTTGTCCCGTTCGATCTCCAGCAACATGTCATGATGGTCCTGAAACCACAGGTCACCTGGTCTTAGTCACCTCGCTCCAACCAGGCTCTTACTTACCAAATCAACATTAACTGAGGGACTGTTAGCCAGGAACCAGGAAAGAGAGAGAGAGAGAGAGAGAGAGAGGGAGACTCTCCCTTTGGGAATTGCATCTCAGGATCTTTATGTGAGCTCCGGCCTGCTCCATGTCCCCCGCCGGACCAGCCCTTCCATCAGCAGGTGGGCTTTCAGCCTCTCTCTCTGCCCCCACACTCTGGAACTCCATCCCACAGTCCCTTCGTCTCGCTCCCTCCCTTGCCTCCTTCAAGGCCGGTCTCAAGACCCTCCTCTTCGATCGTGCCTTCTGCTGCCCTCCCAAGTCTCCTTCCCCTCCTAACTCTTTTTCTCTCTCCCTCCCCCCTACCCTGCCCCTCCCCTTTGCTCAAGTCCCTTCCTGACTGTTCAGCGCCTTGGGACGTCCTCCCAATGTGAAAGGCGCTCTATGAATGTCATTTTGTTGTTGTTTAATGTCCACCTGAATTGATGGTCAGGACTTCATCTTAAAGTGATTAGAGCACTCGTCTCTCAAGCAAGAGGAACTGGGTTTGATTCAAAATGTTAGGCTAGTTTCCTTACTCCACACACATGCACGCCTCTGTTTACCTCACAGTCAGTAGGAACCCGTTTGTTAGTCGATTGGCGGATCACATTTCAGGTGGTTAATAATCCCATCAAAATAAATCATAATTTGGTCCCTCAAATTATTCTCAATATTAATTCTTTATTCTTTGTGGGCGAAACGCATCAGCCAATTACGCACAGTAGTGACCCACAAACACGAGCACAAAATAATAACAATAATCCTTGTATTTGTATTTTTCACATCTTATCGACATCTCAAAGTGCTCCACAGAATATACTGTAAAGTGAATGGACTGTATATTGTGGGTGAAACATGGCAGCCAATTGCATACAGCACAACGTCCCCACAAACAGCTGTGGATTGAAATGACCAATTTTATTATTGAAGGGTTTAATTTGAATTTAATTTTTAATTCATTTTACAGCGTATCCTGTGAAGCACTTTGAGACATCACGAACACATGATGAGGCGCTGTATCAAATGCAAGGATTATTATTATTATTATTATTAATCTCAGCCTGAGGAGAGAGAGAGAGAGAGCAATACCGACTGAGCCAGGCTGAGCCATCACTGGACACTAGGGTCCGGCAATATATCGATATATCGCTAAAACCCGATATAGTTTTCATATCGATACGCTGATATAGGCATTTAAAAAATATCGATATATCGGAAAATCGATAATATCAAGGGAAAAAATCGGAATGTGCGCACACTGAACTACAAGACCCAGAATGCTCATCTCTATACACAATGCACAGACCAAGGTGCAAAGCTGCCATATTTATTCGTAGTACTCAAATACAATATACAGGTATGCAAGGGCTGGGGGGAGAGAGACGGGGGAGGGGTGGGGGGAGGAGAGAGGGACGGCAGCGGGGGTGGGGGTAGAGATGGGGTGGATGTGATAATATACAGATAGATAGAGATGGGGGGGGATCTGAGAGAGGAGAGAGACACAGAAACACAGACAGAAAAACACAGAGATGGAGAGAGTGAGTGTGAGAGACACAGAGAGAGAAATATATTTACCTCCTGAGGAGATAGGCCCTGAATGCGCTCGCACCCTGAATGCGCGCGCATTCGCAGTACGAAAACCCCGAAAACATCGATATTTCGGTATATCTCAATATGAGCCTGTCGATATATCTAAATCTGAAAATTTCCATATCGACGGACCCTACTGGACACCCTCAAACTATTAGCATCTCCTGTGGAGCTCCTGTAGCTTGTGGAGCTCCTGTAGCTCAGTGGTTAGAGCACTCGCCTTATAAGTGTGAGATCTGTGTTCGAATCCAGGCAGATCAGGCCAAAACTTTGGGCAAGTTTCCTTACTCCACACACACATGCCTAATAATAAGCCCTCCAAAAAAACACAATCATAAAAATTGGTCAATTTCAATCCACGACTGTTTTGGGGATGCTGCTGTGCGCAATTCGCTGCCACATTTCACCCACAAATATACAGTCAATTCACTTTACAGTATATTCTATGAAGCGCTTTGAGACGCTTTGATAAGATGTGAAAATCGCTATATCAAATGCAATGATTATAATTATTATTATTATCTCCTTTAGTCAGAACACCCCTAATCTCTGGATCTTCCTGTCTCTACTCTCCCCCTCCTCTCCTCCTCCTCCTCTCCCCCCACACCCCCAATTGGTCCATCAATCTCACCTTAAACCCTATCTCTCCAACCACGCTTAGGAACTCCATCCCACAGTACCTTCACCTCACTCCATCTATCCCTCGCCTCTTTCAAGACCGGTCTCAAGACCCTCCTCTTCGACTGTGCTGCAGTCACACTCCCCTTATCCTCTCTGAACTCCCCCATCCCAATCCTTCCTGCCCCCACCCACCCGCCCCTGCTCTGGTCCTGACTCCTGACTGTTCAGTGCCTTGGGACGTCCGCCCAAAGTGAAAGGTTACAATTACAGGTCATTTTGTTGTTGTTATTCTCCCCCCACCCCTCTCCCCTCTCCCACCCCCCCCCTCCCCCCACCCCTCTCCCACCCCCCACTACCCCTCCCCCCACCCCTCCCCCCACCCCTGTCCCACCCCCCACTACCCCCTCCCCCCCACCCCTCCCCCCACCCCTCTCCCAACCCCCACTACCCCTCCCCCCACCCCTGTCCCACCCCTCCCCCCACCCCTGTCCCACCCCTCCCGCCACCCCTCTCCCAACCCCCACTACCCCTCCCCCCACCCCTGTCCCACCCCCCACTACCCCTGTCCCACCCCCCCACTAACCCTCCCCCCACCCCCACAAGAACACATTGCAGTCGATAAGAGTTTCAGGGAATAAAGGGAAAAATCCACTCCCTCCTGTTTCCATCAGGAAGGACTTTCAGCCGTTCCTGTTTACCCACCAACCGAATCCCATCAGATGAGCTGGAGATTCCAGTCAGGAAACTAGGTCCTCGTCAATAACACAGCAGCTTCCTGACCCCGGGACTGGACAGCACTGATAACTCTCACCTCACCACCACCCCCACCAGCCAGGGGAGCACAAAACTTCACAGAGAGAGAGAGAGAGAAGGCGAGCGACGAGTGGGGGGTGTGTAGTGGCTGGGGAGGCTTGTGTTGTTATGAACACTGATTATTTGCTCCAATTAACTAATTTCCCTTTGCTTTGTAGTCTCAGCCTGGCTCAGTGTGTGTGTCAGTCTGGCTCAGTGGTAGCTCTCTCTCTCATCTCTCAGGCAGAAGGTTGTGGGTTCAGTCCCCGGGTCAGGGCTTGGAATCACAGTCTAAGCTGAGTGCAGGAGCTATAGGAGCTCCACAGAGATCAGCTCCTTGAGATGTTAGGTTGTCTGTGAGTTATGGGGTAATCTAACGGTATTATATATTGACGTATAATAATTCCTACATTTGACACAGTAGCTTATTCCATCAGGTGGACGTCTCAAAGCACTTCACAGTACACACTGTAAAATGTAGTGACTGTATTTTGTAGGTGAACGCAGCTACCAATATTTGTGCACAGTAATGCTACTTTGAGATACTACTTTGAAACGTCTAAAAGACGTGAAAAGCGCCTTATCAAACGCAAGGATTATTATTATTATCATTATTATTATTCGTCAGCGACCAATTTTATTCGGGTGATTATTGGCCAGGACACTGGGGATAGAGACAGAGAGAGAGAAAAAGACTTTCTTTTCCCAATAGAGCCGCGGGATCTGTCCTATCCACACAGACTAGACCTCGGTTTAACATTTCATCTGAAGGACGTCATCTCTTACAATACAGCGCTCCCCACATCCTCCCCCCACCCCACCAGTGTTGTGCTGGACTGACAGTATGAACCATGTGAGAACTCAAACACTCCGGGTAGAGCAAGAGCAACACCCGCTCAGCTGGGGATCGAACAAACAAACAAGTCAACAAATAATAGTGGCCAAACCTTGAGGAAGATTTTGGTTTTCCCAATCTGCCAATCCCCGACCCGGCCTAACACAGCGTCCGCTATTCTCTGGCAGGTCCCGCGGAGATCCCCCTGTGGAGAGCAGCGGAAGAAGTCAACAAAAGGTTCCTCAGGTCAACACTGACCCTTTCTACCCCATCCTACCATCACTCATCTCTCAGTTTGGTGGAAGGTCCTTTATAAAATACTCCTCTAACCTGTTCCGTCTCTCTGTTGAGCCAACTCCAGGCTCCCTCCACGTGTCCCACCCTGCCCTTCCCGCTCCACCATCAGCCTCTCTGCCCCCTACCCTCTGGAAGTCCACCCCACAGTCCCTCCGCCTCACCCCCTCCCCCAAAAGCCTGTCTCAAGATCTTCCTGTTCGACTACACCACCCTCCCTTCCCACCCTCCACCCATCCAGATCCCAATCTCCCATCTCAGCTGCAAGCCCCTGATTGTCCAGAGCCTTGATACGTCCTCCTGACATTAGAGGTGCTGTGTAAATGTACACATGGTGTTGTGTGTGTGTTTGAGCACTCGCCTGTTTGTAGGCCGGTTTCACTCCAGGCATCAGGACCCTGTACCGATCCACAAACTCCACAAAGGTGTAGCGGATTGGGTAGCCCGCCCGCCTGATCCTTATTGTCTCCATCATCCCAGAGTATCTGAGCTGTCTCACACACAGCTCCCGGTCAAACAGCTGCCCCAGGAACAGCCATCAGTCACAATACAATAATAATCCTAATACATACATTGGTTATAATGATAATCCTTTACATTTGATATAGCGCGTTTCACGTCTTCTAGACTGTGTCTCAAAGCACTTCACAGAATATACTGTAAAGTGAATTGACTGTATATTTGTGGGAGAGCGAAACGCGACAACCAATTGCACACAGCAATGTCCTCACAAACAGTTGTGGATTTATAATGGCCATAGAGAGAAATGATACAGTGTCTTATTACATCTTCCAGACGTCTCAAAGCGCTATACTAAATATACCGTAATGTAAACTATAGTTTATGGGTGAAACATGGAGCCAATTGCACACAGCAGCCTCCCACAAACAAGTGGGATTATTATTTTTACAATATTATTATTTTTATTTATTTAATTTGAAGGGATTATTACCTCCATGGAAAGCAATCCGCCAATCGACTAACAAACCGGTTTCTACTGACTGCTGGTAAACAGACGTGTGTGTGCGGAGTAAGGAAACTTGCCTAAGGTTTTGCCCTGACCGGGAATCAAACCCAGATCCTCTGGCTTGTGAGGCGAGCGCTCTAACCACTGAGTTACAGGACTGCACAGCCTCCACAGTGACTCCTAACATCAACTGAGGCAAGGACTGGGTCAGTAAATACCTTACCATTGACTTCTTATACTCATTAGGCTTGATGCAGCGAACGAAGAAGGGCTGGCAGACGCTCAAGGTTCTCATCAGTAAGTCCAGCGATCGTTTAAACTGGCTGCTCAGGGTGGGAGATCGCTTCCTGGTCTCCGCTCCCTGGAAAAACAAGCCCCACTCTGAGGACAATTGGGTGGAAAAATAGACGCAGACTCTCACACACACCAGGAAACAACAGGGATGATGAGAGAGACTTCCCTTCCAAACACTTGCCAACGTTATCCTGGTCAGCGGATGACTTTAACTCTTTCAGCACCGCAGCCAACTGTGGAGTCAACACTGCTCGGTGCTCGGGACCCACTGGGTCAGAGGTTGTGGGTTTGTGTCCCCTGCCCTGGCCCCACCCCCCAAAAATGTCAAGAACGTTGACTTTCAACAACAACTCACATCCTTAACTCTGGGAGGCATCTCAAGAGTCCATTGCAAGAGAGGTAGGCAGCCATCTCACTACCGCTCCTGTTAACCTTGCAGCCAAAGCCCTAACCGACTAACGGGGAGGGTGGTCCTAGCTGGACAAGCAGTGGGAAAGCTTGGCCAGACAGTGATATCAATGGCCAAGCTATTGTGTGAGTTTAGCTGGTTAGACTCCAGCAGTTACCCCAACACACACTCTGGGCTCCTCACCCTCCCCACCTCCAACACACACTCTGGGTTCTCCCCCCATCCCCCCGCCCAACACACACTCTGGCAACATACTCGCCTTAAAGGGGGTGAAGTGCAGATTCATTAGGTTGCTGGGATGATGCTATGAGGATAGGTTGAATAAACTAGGCCTAAATTCTCTAGATTATAGGAGAATTAGAGACGATTTTATAGAAACCTAAGATTAAGGACTACGACAGAGTAGACAGTGGCAGACTATTTTCCTTAGTAGGAGAATCTATAATTAGGGGTCATAGGCTTAAGACTAGGGGTCAGCCTTTTCGCACTAAGTTGAGGAAGCACTTCTTCACTCAGAGGGTAGTGAATTTATGGAATTCTCTACCCCAAAGGCTGTAGATGCTCAGTCCTTGATCATATTCAAGACTGAAATTGACAGATTTCTAATGGACAAAGAGATTAAGGGATATGGGGATAAGGTGGGCAGGTGGAGTTAGAAGATCATCCATGATTTTATCGAATGGCAGGGCAGGCTCGCCGTGCCAAATGGCCTACTCCTGCTTCCTATTCTTATGTTCTTATGGAGAATAGCCCTATAACAACTGTTAATTGTCCTTGCAGTAAGGAAATACTTCCTAGTATTAAATCTGAAATTGCCCTTCACACCGAATGACCTGGTACTCCTTCATTTCTCTCTGGCCGGCCACAGAGATATTTTTCTGAGATGTTGCTCCACACGCAGGGCATTATATACAGTACATACCAGTTGTTGTGGTGGCATCTCGGCACATCCAAGATGATTGTTCTGGGTTTACTTTCTCAATCCCATTTAGGATTGAACCCTGGACCTCTTGATAATGAAGCGAGTGCTCCAACCACTATATTACAGGACTCACACACACACATACTAGCAAACCCCAATTCCTCACTCTCCCCCTCCAAAAAGATGCCATTACCATGGCTACATCGGCCTGGAAGATTTGTTTAATGAACTTGTTTTTGGAGGAATGGACCAACTGAATGATGTCTCCATGGAGAGTGTCCCGGTTCTTCTCTAGGAAACCTGGGAAAAAGATTGGGATTTGGATTAGGATTGAGGTTGGGATTGGGGTGAGAGAAAAATGGAATGCATTAACCTTTTATTTTATAAAAGCATTAATTGTGAGACAGCATCAGTGGCGCAGAGAGAATATGGGGAAAGTGCTTTATAAACAAGACCCTGTGACTAGGCCTTAAACCCACACCACTCACCTCCACACCAACCCCACCCTACTTCTGAGACCTCCTGACCCCCTACCAATCTGCCTGCCCCCTCCTCTCAGCAGACTCTGGCCTGCTCCATGTCCCCTGACCCACCCGCCCCACCATTGGTGGGTGAGCCTTTAGCTACTCTGCCCCCCAACCTCTGGAACTCCATCCCACAGTCCCTCCGCCTTGCCCCCTCCCTGGCTTCCTTCAAGTCTCGCCTCAAGACTTTCCTCTTCGATGGTCCCATCTGTCAGCCCAAAAACCCCCTTTCCCTCCCTCCACCCTTCCCGTCGCCAACCACAGCTCACATCTGAAACAATGACTGTTCAGCACTTTGGGACTTCCTCCTTACATGAAAGGCTCTATACAAGTGTCACTTTATTGTTGTTGTCCCTGGTCCCCTCCAAACATTATCAGCCATGCTTTCAGACAAGACACCCAGAAACTCTGGAACTCTCCCAAACTCTCTCCTCGCCAATCTTCAGATCACATCTGAACACCTTTCTCTTCAACCATCCCTATGGTGATCTGCTCTCTCTCCCCCTGGGTCAGTGTCAGCCTCCTCCAGTGTTAAGTGCTCCAAGACATCCCACTGCTTGAAGGGCGCTGTGTAAATTTGTGAGTGTTGCTGAAAGGCGCAATATAAAGGTAGGAATGTAATAATAACAATAATAATCATTGCATTTGATATAGCGCTTTTCAAATCTTATTGACGCCTCAAAACGCTTCACAGAATATACTGTAAAGTGAATTGACTGTATATTTGTGGACGAAAAGCGGCAGCCAATTGCGCACAGCAGTGTCCCCACAAACAGTTGTGGATTGAAATTACCAATTTTTTGATCTGCTTGGATTATTGTGTTTGTTTTTGGAGTGATTATTATTAGGCGCATGTGTGTGTAGAGTAAGGAAACTTGCCCACAGTTTCACCCTGACCTGCCTGGATTCGAACACAGATCTTATGCTTGTAAGGTGAGTGCTCTAACCACTGAGCTATAGGAGCTCCATCTAGATGGCTAGTGAAGTGATAGGCGTATCCGAAGGGAAAAGTTCTCACCTTTAGTTTCATAGTAAACTATTCCAGCAAAATGGCTGATCCCAAACTGAGTCTCGTAGTTGTTCTTTGGCGGGATGTAATTGGAATTCAGTTTGTGCTGAGAATTCAACTTGTTCAGCATCGTGACGTCAGTGCCCTGAGGAGAGGAGACAACCCCTAAACACACAACCAACCTCAATAATTCACCATAATAATAATGCTAATCTTTGCCTTTTATATAATAATAATATTCGTATTCTACATGTTTTCTACACGTCTCAAAGCACTTCACAGAATATGCTGAAGAGTATATTTTGTGGGCAAAACATGGCAGCCGATTGTGCACAGCAGTGTCCCACAAATTCCTGTAGCTTAGTAGTTAGAGCACTAGCCTTACAAACGTAAGACCTGTGTTCAAATCCAGGCAGGTCAGGGCGAAACCTTGGGCAAGTTTCCTTACTCCACACACACACCTAATAATAATCCGTCCCCAAAAAACCACAATAATAAAAATTGATCATTTTCAATCACGACTGTTTGTGGGGACGCTGCTGTGCGCAATTGGCTGCCGCGTTTTGCCCACAAATATACAGTCAATTAACTTTACAGTATATTCTGTGAAGCGCTTTGAGACGTTGATAAAATGTGAAAAGCGCTATATCAAATGCAAGGATTATTATTATTAAACAGTTGTAGATTGAAATGACCAATTTATTATTGTTTTAGGATGGAGAGCAAACAGCAGGGAGGGCATTATGAATGGAACAGCCTTCTTCACTCTAACTAATCCAACACATTATATAAAATATATATAGATATATATATATTACGTAATCTTGTGGTCATAATACAGGTCAACAAGATTCCGAAGTGTTACGACAGGATAAATACTAACAAATCCGTGCCACTGGTAAGTGGGTCAGTAATAATAATCCTCGCATTTGATATTGCGCCTGATCACGTCTTCAAGAGCATCTCAAAGTGCTTCAGATTACAGATTATACTGTAAAGTGAATTGACGGTTCATTTTGTGGGCGAAACGTAACAAGGGAACGTAACAAGGTGTTTGGAGTGTGATTTTCTACGCCACAAACAAAACAAGAGGCAATCTGGAGTATAAAAGGAGGTGCCAGCACGCTCCAGTGTGGAGTTCCTGTAGCTTGGTGGTTAGAGCACTTGCCTTACAAGCGTGAGACCTGTGTTCGAATCCAGGCAGATAAAAAATTGGTCAATTTCAATCCACGACCATTTGTGGGGACGCTGCTGTGCGCAATTGGCTGCCACATTTCACCCACAAACATACAGTCAATTCACTTTACAATATATTCTGTGAAGGGCTTTGAGACGTCGATAACATGTGAAAAGCTCTATATCAATTGCAAGAATTATTATTATTTAGAGAGCAAGCTGGTCAAACCTCAGTTGGGGTGTTGTGTTCAATTCACGCTCTTAATTAGAAGGGTGTTTTAGCGATGGTTCATTACGTCAATAACTGAGACGAAGTGACTGAGCTGAGCTGATATACCACGTCTTTGATGTCTCAAAGCTGTTCGTAGAATATACTGCAAAGTGAATTTTGTGGGTGAAACAGAGCAGCCAATAGCAACTACAATAATAATAATCCTTGCATTTGATGTAGCGCTTTTCATGTCTTATCGACATCTCAAAGCACTTCACAGAATATAGAGTAAAGTGAATTGACTGTATAATTGTGAGCGAAATGCAGCAGCCAATTGTGTACAGCAGCGCCCCCACAAACAGTCGTGGATTGAAATGACCAATTTTATTATTTGTTTTTTTTTAGATGGATTATTATCAGGGGTGTCTCACACTTGTAAGGCAAGTGCTCTAACCACTGAGCTACAGGAGCTCCACAATGTCCCACAAACAGTCTTGGATTGAGTGACTAAATGATGATTATTTTATTGGGGTGGGGAGAATTGTTACCCCTGGAAAAGCGATCCACCAATCGACTAACAACAGGGTTCCCATTTACAGCTTGGTTGTGTGTGGAGTAAGGAACCTCGCCCCACCCTTCACCCTGCCCTGGGAATCGAACCCGGGTCCCCTCGCTTGCGAAACGAACGCTCTAACCACTGAGCTACAGGACAGAGATCTTCCTGTTCCCTCCCCCACACTGCCCTCCCGCCCACCCCCGTTCCCCCGTCTCCATCCCACAACTGACTCCCATCCTACACCTCTCTGTACCTTGGGGAACTTGCTCTCCTCGTCGATGAGAGAGACTATGTTCATGGGTTTGAGTGCGATCATGTCCAGGGCCTCCTGATTGTCTGTGAACTCGATGTGCTGCCAGTTGATGTTCTCCAGGTTATATTCCTCTTGCTCCAGTTTGAACACATGGCGCACGAAAAACTGCTGCAGGTTCTCATTGGCAAAGTTGATGCAAAGCTGCTCGAAGCTACGGAGAGAGAGAGAGAGACACAGAGAGAGCGCGAGAAAGAGAGAGGACACATAGAGAAGGGAGTTAGCACCATGTAACTAACACTGAGCCTGCAATTACCCAATTACCCCCAGTATCACATTGCCACCAAACTTCAATCATTCCACCTCATCGTGCTATCCACTCCTCCATCCCAACTCAACTCACCTTCCTTCTCCTCATTTAACACCCATCTCAAGACTGACTTCTTTCGGTCACCTTTCCCACTCCCCACCACCTCCCCTTGGCCCTCAATCCCCCGCCCTGACCCCCTCTCCTTGCTCCCCCCCAGCTCAGACACACAGCCAAGTACTTTGAGACGTCATCTCCTCTTGACGTGAAAGTGTAAATTATACCGTAACTAATCTTCCCTTCCCCATGTGCTCCCCTTTCACAAAAGTACCCCCAATCCGCCCCCCTCCCATACCCCCATAGCCCCCCCAGCAACGCCCACTCCTTCCTTTGTTCCTTTCCAAGTCCCTATCCAACTCCCTTTTGAAAGTTGTTATTGAATCTGTTCCCACCCTGTCAGGCCAGGAATAATAATAATAATAATAATCCTTGCATTTGATATAGCGCTTTTCACATCTTATCAATGTCTCAAAGCACTTCACAGAATATACTGTAAAGTGAATTGACTGTATATATGTGGGCGAAACTCCGCAGCCAATTGCGCACAGCAGCATCCCCACAAACAGTCATGGATTGAAATGACCAATTTTATTACAGTAAAAGCCCGTTTATCCGTGACCCGATTAAACGGATTGCTCAACCCCCTCCCGGGGCAATTCCCCATTCCAGCAATCGCGAGTATGCTCACTTTGCGCATGCGCATTTATTAAATTTACAAACTTGTTTTTTTTACCAATCTTTTTACCGAATATGCTGGAATCTTTATTGGTAAGTATTGTAAGTATTCATACAATATTCTGTTACTATTTAGTGTATTATTAATATGGTATGTTTTAAAATATATATTTTTTGTGTTGGGTCTTCGGCAACTTGCCGCCCAATTATCCGGCACTGTCGGATAATGTCGTAAAGTCGCACTGTTGACCCCCCGGAGGGTGCCGGATAAACAGGCTTTTACTGTATTGTGTTTTTTTTTGACATATTATTATTAGGCATGTGCGCAGAGTAAGGAAACTTGCCCAAGATTTCACCCTGATCTGCCTGGATTCGAATATAGGTCTCATGCTTGTAAGGCGAGTGCTCTACGCACTGAGCTGCAGGAGCTCCCAGACCCAAACAACTCGCTGGGGAAAATAATCACCTCCTCATCTGCCCTGTTTTCAATTATTTAAAACCCGTGTCACCTGGTTACTGACCCCACTCCACACACCAGTGGAAACACTTCCTCCCCATATATACCAAACCCCTCAGAATGTTGACATCTCCATTAAGTCTTCCTTGATGAACCTCAATGTTCAAGTCTCAACCAGTTCCCTGAGGCTCCTTCAGCCTCTCACCTGTTCACGTGGAAGTTCTCAAACCCAAAGATGTCCAGCAGCCCAATAGACCTGCGGAGAGACTTGGGCTCGCTGGAGGGCGGCTTGTAAATGGCTGCGTTAATCTTCTCCACAATCCACACAAACAGCCGGCCATAAATACCCTGAGAGAAGACAGCAAAATTATCATAATAATCCTTACATTGGATTTTTAAAAATCCCGGATTGTACAACGGCTTGGGACGTCCTCGCAAATTACATTTAGACTGTCACATCGGGAGGACAACAACAACAAATTACACCTGAAGGAGGCAAGAGAGGGGGTGAGGGGGAGGGATTGCGGGATAGAGTTCTAGAGGTTGGGGGCAGGGAGGCTAAATAATAATAATAATCCTTGCATTTGACGTCTTCTAGACGTCTCAAAGCGCTTCACAGAATATACTGTAAACTGAATTGACTGTATATTTGCGAGCGAAACCAGTAGCCAACTGCGCCAATAGCAGTGACCCCACAAATAACTGTGGATTGAAATGACAAATTTTTATTATTGTGGGTTTTTTTGGATGGATTATTATTAGGTGTGTGGAATAAGGAAACTTGCCCAAGGTTTCACTCTGATCTGCCTGGATTCGAACACAGGTCTCACGCTTGTAAGGTGAGTACTCTAATCACTGAGCTACAGGAGCTTCCCACCTTCACAAAAGCATCTCGGACATCGAGAGCCTGGTCCATGTTGAGTGGGGTGGACACTGTCTCTCCGCGGGTGATGATTGTCCGACTGGTCAGGCAGTTCTGTAGATCCTGAGCATCAACCTGCCACCAAACAACAACAACAACAACACATTATAATATACAGTGCCACAGAGGGACTTCAGTTATCAGGAGAGGCCAGAGAGAAGCTAGGATTATTCTCCTCGGAGCAGAGAAGGTTAAGAGGAGACTTCATAGAACTTTTCAAAATTATGAGGGGATTCGATAGGGTGAACAGGGACTAACTATTTCCACTGGTGAGAGGGTGGGTAACCCGAGAACAGTGATATAAAATAATAATAGAATAATCCTTGCATTCCATAGCGCTTTTCACATCTTATTGACGTCTCAAAGCGCTTCACAGAATATAGTGTAAAGTGAATTGACTGTATATTTGTGGGCGAAACGTGGCAGCCAATTGTGCACAGCAGCGTCTCCAAAAACAGTCGTGGGTTGAAAATGACCAATTTTTATTATTGTTTTTTTTTGGAACGGTTATTATTATGAGTGTGTGTGTCTAGTAAGGAAACTTGCCCAAGGTTTCACCCTGATCTGCCTGGATTCAAACACAGGTCTGACTCTTGTAAGGCGAGTGCTCTAACCACTGAGCTACATGAGCTCCACAATTACCACAAACTTCACAATACATTCACCTCGAGCAGTGTTGCAGCTGTGGTGAGCTGTGGTGAGTAAACCACCTCACACGAGTCCAGGTTATCATATACACGAGCTGCGGGAACAGAAACGCCAAGTTACTTTGATAATAATAATCCTCATCCCCACCCTCTATACTATCACCCTCTGTTGGTTGGGATCAGTATTGCAGGACTTCCCATCTATGGAGTGTGATCTGCCCTCACACACACGCACAATAACACAGGTAGACCCCGCTTGACGTCGTAGTTTAGTTCTTGAAAAAGTGCGACTTTAAGCAAAACAACGTTAAGTGAATACATTTTTCCCATAAGAATCAATGTAAAAACGGTTACCAAAGCTTCACTATAACGAGAGTTTCTATTTGTACCACTTCTCCGTTTAACAAAGGCTGCTTTCGCTATAACGAATGTTTACACACACTTTAAATCTCGCGGGCTTCTCGTGCGCAGCTTCTCAATGCACACTCAGTCTTTAGCGTGCCTCAGTTAAGCAGTGCTGTGCAGCCATATGGGAGGAGCTTAAGCGGCAGGATGCTTTGTGGCTTCAATAATAGTAAGTCGAGATAGGGGAGGGGGGGAGGATAGAGAGATAGAGAGGAGGGGGAGATAGAGAGATAGAGGAGTGGGGCTAGAGAGATAGAGAGGAGGGGAGGATAGAGAGGAGCGGGGGATAGAGAGGTAGGGGAGGGGGGATAGAGGGGAGGGGGGATAGAGAGGAGTGGGGGATAGAGAGGGAGAGGAGGGGGGCGGATACAGAGATAGGGATGGAGTGGGGGGGTAGAGAGATAGAGAGGAGGTGGGGGTAGAGAGAAAGAGAGGAGTGGGGGGGAGAGAAAGAAAGGGGGGGGAGAGAGAGAGGAGGGGGGGTAGAGAGAGAAAGGAGGGGGGGTGGGGTAGAGAGAAAGATGTGGGGGAATAGAGCGGGAGGGGAGGGGGGATAGAGAGATAGAGGTGGTGGGAGGGTTAGAGAGAAAGAGAAGAGGAGAAGGAAGAAAGAAGCGTGTTCCCAGTCCGGAAATTCCTGGGCCCAGGTTGCGATATTTCGATGCAGACCTGGCCTGGAGCAGGTAGGATTGGCGTTTGTATTCCTGCAATTTTTGTCACATTCCAGATTCCGGAACTCCAGACTTTTGGCTGCTCAACCTGTACACCGAAAATGTTAGCGCTAGGAACCGCTAGGAACTAAACTGATTTTAGCGGGAAGGCTCGGGTCAGGCGGCATTTTGGCAGCGGCCAAATACAGTAATACAGTTAAACTCTCACTTAACGAAATTTTCGCTTAACGAAGGGTTTTATAGACCTTAAGCCCTTCGTTAAGCAGGGTTTACCTGTATATGTTCCCAATGTATCAGCAACATAATAATGAAAGAACGTTAACCGAGGCAACATTAAGCGGGGTCTAACTGGAATTATTCTTACATTTGATACAGCGCTGTATCATGTCTTCTAGATGTCTCAAAGTGCTTCACAAAAGTAAAGTGAATTGACTGTATATTTGTGGGCAAAACATGGCAATTGCACACAACAGTGCCCCCATAAACAATCGTGGATTGAATGGCCATATTTTCATTATGATTGTTATTTATTTTTGGAGGGATGATTACCCCTGGAAAAGTTATCCGCCAATAGACTGACAACCGAGTTCCTACTGACTGCTGGTAAACAGAGGCGCACAGAGTAAGGAAACTTGCCTAAGGTTTTATCCTGCCGGGAATCCAACCCAGGTCCTTTCATTTACCAGGGGAGCGATCTAACAATTGAGCTACAGGACTTTAGACCTGAACCTGTAGCAGCTCTTACCCATCTGCACGGCAGAGAAAACCCATCTCCTGGTCTCAGTTCCAGCCCCTTCCCCAGGAGATGTGGTGATAATAATAATAATAATCCTAATACAGCGCTTTTCACATCTTATCCTGTATATCACAGGATATATTGTAAAGTGAGTTGACTGTATAATTGTAGGAAAAATGCAGCAGCCAATTGCGCGCAGCAGCATCCCCACAAATAGTCATGGATTGAAATGACCAATTTTTATTATTGTGTTTTTTTGGGGAGGGATTAATATTAGGCGTGTGTGTGAAGTAAGGAAATTTGCCCAAGGTCTCGATCTGACCTGCCTGGATTCGAACACAGGTCTCATGTTTGTAAGGCGAGTGCTCCAACACTGAGCTACAGGATCTCCACAGGAATCTGGTGACTGACCTTCGTAGGACAGGTTGCCCATGTGTAGGATGGAGGCCATGAGTTTGCAGATCTCCCAGTTTTCGGTGTCAGTGAACATCAGGACCTTCATGGCTGAGCGGATGTTGGCATATTCTTTATTGTCATCTCGTCCGTCGCACGTGGTACATCTCCCCTGACACACACAAGGACAGAGTCAGGGACAGCCACAGGGTGAGGGTCAGAGATAGCGACAGGACCAGGAATAGAGAGAGGGTCAGGGAGAGGGCCAGACACAGAGTTAGAGTTAGGGACAGAGCTCAACTGCATGGAGTTCCAGGGAGTGGAGGGCAGAATGGCTCGAAGCCCATCAACCAATAATAATAATCCTTGCATTTGATATGGGGCTTTTCATGTGTTCTAGGCATCTCACAGCACTTCACAGATTATACTGTAAAGTGAATTGACTGTATATTTGTGGGCAAAATGCGGCAGCCTATTACGCACAGCAGCGTCCCCACAAACAGTCGTGGAATTAAATGACCAATTTTAATAATAAATCCTAGCAAAGCTCCTTATCACGCCTTCGAGATGTCTCCAAGTTGCTGTTTATCCAACTAGTACCATCCTACCCGTAAAGCCTTTGGTCCTAAACACCTGATGACCAAGACATTGCCGTAATTATATTGCCGCTTTGTATCAGGATACGCTGTGTAAAATGTCAAACCCTCTCACACCCCACTTTGGGGGGGGACACACATATGTAGTGACTGTGTGTTTGTAGATGTGGCCTCACCATAGTCAGGTAGTTGTAATCTGTGGCCTTTCCCAAGCCAAGCCTCCGCTTCTGATCAGGTGTCATTCCCTTCAGCATACAGTAAAATATGTGATAGTTCCTCTCAGATTCAGCCTGGGGGGGAAAGGTAAGAATAATAATAATAAAATAATAATAATTTGATAATGTGCATTTCACGTCGGGAGGTTCATCTCAAAGTGCTTCAGAGGATATTAATGATAATTACTAATAATTAATAATAAAAGTAACAAACCATGCATTTGATATAGAGCCTTATCACATCTTTGAGACGTTTCAAAGAGCTGCACCCAATTTATTGTAAAGTATAATTTGTGAGCAAAACATGGCAGCCAATTGCGCCCTGCAGTGTCCCAACAAACAGTCGTGGACTGAGTGAACAATTTTTATTAAAGGGATTATTCCGCAGAAAAAATTATCCACCAATCAACTAACAACCAGGTTCCTACTGACTGCTGGTAAACAGAGGCGTGCGGAGTACAGAAACTTGCCCAAGGTTTCTCCCTGCCCAGGAATCGAATCCAGGTCCTCTCACTTATGAGGCGAGCTCTCTAACCACTAAGCTACAGGAACTCTACAGAAACAAATGCTGATCGCAATCCTGAACACCAACATTCCTCCCGGTTGCTGTTTGGGAGCGCTCTACGACACTATCCTGTGTGAGGGGCACTACATCAATTCAATAACAACAACAAAATTACATTTATAGAGCACCTTTCATGTAGGGCAAGGAGCTGAACAGTCAGGTAGGGACCCGAGCAAGGGAGATGGGCAGGGTAGGGGTGAGGGGTGAGAGAGAGTTAGGAGGTGGGGGGAGAGAATTAGGAGGGGGAGGGAGAGAGTTGGAAGGGAGGGAGAGGGAGGGCAGCAGAAGGCACGGTTGAAGAGGAGGGTCTTGAGACTGGCCCTGAAGGAGGCGAGGGAGGGAGCGAGGTGAAGGGATGGAGTTCCAGAGTGTGGGGGCAGAGAGGCTGAAAGCCCATCCACTGATGGTAGGGTGGGGGACATGGAGCCAATCCGGAGCCCGCTAAATGGAGGGGGTGGAGAGGTTCATAGTGGAACAACAGGTTGGAGAGGTAGGTGAGGCGGTGGGCAAGGCCGTAAATGGACTGTTGTTGTCTCTCGCTCCCTACCTGCCGACACACACGGGATTTCTCCAGCAGGTACTGCTCAATCTTTGCCCCCTCGATGGCTCCTCGCTTGTTGAAGTGGATGTCGATGTACTTCCCAAAGCGGCTGGAGTTATCATTGCGGATTGTCTTAGCGTTTCCAAATGCTGGTGGGCATGGGCATAGAGAAGTGGGGGAAGAGTGGGGGAGGAGTGGGGTGGTGTGGGGGTGGGGGTGAGAGAGAGCAGATTAAGAGAGAAAAGAGAGAGTGAAAGAAAGAGAGGAACAGGGAGAAAGGCGAAGAGAGAGACGGAGAGCGAGATGGAGGGAGACATGGAGGGAGAGAAAGAGAGTGAAAAAGCGAAAGAGAGAGAGAGAGAATGGGGGAGAGAGAGAGAGAGAGAGAGAGAGAGAGAGAGGGTGGAGGGGGGGGAAGAAAGAGATTGAAAAAGGGGGAAGCAAGAGAGAGAGGAAAGAAAGAGGGAAAAGAAAAACAATGAAATCAAATTAAGTGGAAATTCAACAAACTCCATTCTCCAATAGCAATGATCCTTGCAACTGATATAAGGCTTTATTGTGTCTCCCGAGACGTCTAAAAGTGCATTCTTTTAGACATCTAAGTGAAATGACTGTATATTTTATGGGCGAAGTGTGACAGGGAATTTCTCATGGCAGCATCCCCACAAACAGTCGTGGATTGAGGGACCAACCACTTTTTTTTAAAAAGAGGATTAATAACCCTGGAAAGTGAACCACCAATCAACTAACGATGGGTTTAAACCCAGGTCCTCTCACTTGCGAGGCGAGTGCTCTCACCGCTGAGTTACAGGAACCCTGTGTAGACCCTGGCCCGGGGCCGGGAGTTGTGGTGAGTAGGATGGCGTGTGGTTTCCTTTTGAAAGGAAGTATCTAGTTACCCAGTGAAGATGGCCATCCCAAGGCAACCAGCCATCTCCACTGGGCCACCAGACACCTCCTAACCAACTCATCAGCCACCTCCACCATCCCAAGGCTCTGGACAGTCAGAGATTTGGACCCAAGAAGGGCTGGAATCAGGAAGGTTGGAGGGCAGGGAGGGCGGTGGTAAGACGTCGGCAGAAGGTGCGGTCAAAGAGAAGGGTCTTGAGCTGGGGCTTGTAGCAGGCAAGGGAGAGGAGTACGATGCTATAATGTACAGCCCAGCTCACCTTCCAAAATGGGGTTGGCTTCCAGCACCTGCTGCTCGATCCATGAGTGTTGGCCACTGATGGCTGCCAGGAACTGTAGGATCAGCTTGGTGCTCTCGGTCTTCCCCGCCCCAGACTCCCCACTGCAACACATCAACAACAACTTGGATTTATCTGGTACCCTCACTCCACGCCAAACATCGTCTCAGAGTACTTCTCAATAACGGATTCCAGGGCCGAGCCAGGGAGGGAGGGGGTGGGGGGAGGAGACGGTGACCCAAAGCGCAGTTGAAAAGAAAGGTCTTTAGCCTAGACCTGAAGGTAGGAACAGAGGGGCTGAGGCGAAAGGGGTGAGGAAGGGAGTTCCAGAGCCTCGGGGCATAGTGGCTGAAGGCATTGGTGGAGCAGAGGATTCGGGGGACAAGGAGGAGGCCAAACCCGGTGGAGTGAAGGCAACGGGCACTGTTGTGAGGAGAGAGGTCAGAGAAGCAGAGGACTGGAGGGATTTGAAAACAAGAGTGAGGATCTTGAAATCGATCCTCTCTGGGGCAGGGAGCCAGTGAAGTCTGGCGAGGACTGGCGACTGGAAATCACACCCATTGCACCAGGTACCTCCACTGGGCAACCAGACACCTCCACTACTAGCAACCAACTACCTCCACTGGGTAACCAGACAACACCAACCAGGGAACCAGACACCTCCTAACCAACTAATCATAGAATCTTACGGCACAAAAGGAGGCCATTCGGCTCATCTTTGAAAAGAGCAATTCAATCCCACTCCCCAGCTCTCTCCCCATAATCAGGAAGTCTGGAGGGCAGGGAGGTGGTGATGGGAGGGCGGCAGAAGGCGCAGTCGAAGAGGAGGGTCTTGAGACGGGTCTTGTAGCAGGCAAGGGAGAGGGTGACGCAGAGGGGCTTTCAGATGGAGTTCCAGAGGATGGGGCAGAGAAGCTGAAGGCTCGACCATTGATGTTAGGATGGGTAGGGGACGGACAGGTTGGTATGTGGTTAGCAAGGTCACAGAGCAAGGCTGTGGAGGGCTTCAAAGTTCTACACCTCACCCACTCTAACCCAAGGGCGACAAACAAACCTGATGATACAGCACTGGTCCTTGGAGTTGCGTTGCATGTTGGAGTAACAGTTGTCTGCGATGGCGAAGATGTGTGGGGGCATCTCCCCGATCTTCCTGTTGGTGTAATAGCGGATCTGCTCCGCCGTGTAGATGGGCAAGAGCTGGTAGGGATTCACCGCAACCAGAATGGAGCCTGTGTATGTCTAAAGGAAGTGGGTGGAAAGAGGAGATGTATAGGTTGGTGAGTCTATTCCACACAGATTCCACTCAGGAATTTCACACTGGACGACACAGGTTGAAGACCAGGCTGGTGGAAACAGATTCAATAACAACTTTCAAAAGGAAATTGGATATAGTTACTGTGGAAGTTCTGCTAAATCTTTAGAAATTACTGGTCATCTGGAGTAGTGTGTCTAATTCTGGGCACCACTGGTTAGTGGTGGGGGGGGATGTCAAGGCCTTGGGAGGGGGTTTTAGTGGAGATTTAGCAGAAATGGTACCAGGGATGAGGGACTTTAGTTATGTCGAGAGACGCAAGAGGCTGGGGTTATAGCAGAGAAGGTTAAGGGGAGATTTAATGGAGGTGTTCAAAATTATAAGGGGATTTGATTGCAAACACAGAGTGAAAGTGTTTCCTCTGGCAGGTGGATCAGTAACCAGGGCACAAACACAGAATCATAGAATTATCCAGCACATTCAGCCCATCGTGTCTGTGCCGGCTCTTTGAAAAGAGCTTTTCCAAAATCAATCCCACTTCCTCACTCTCTCTCTCTCTCCCCACAGCCCTGCAACCTATCTACTTCTCGCTTAAAAGTTGCAATGTTCTGTGTTTCAGATCCCAAAAACTCATTGCATGCAATCATTTCTCCTCACCTTCCCTCTGTTTCTTTTAACAACTACTTTAAATCGCCGTCCTCGGGTTACCCACTCACTCACCAATGGAAATAGTTTCTCGTTGTTCACCCTATCGAATCTCCTCATAATTTGGAAAACTTCTATTAAGTCTCCTCTTAACCTTCTCTGCTCTAAGGAGAATAATCCTAGCTTCTCTCTGGCCTCTCCTGATAACTGAAGTCCCTCGTTCCTGGTACCATCCTTGGAAATCTCTTCTGCAGCCTCTGCAATGCCTTGACATCCTTCCTAAAGTGTGGAGCCCAGAACTCAACACAGTCTCCAGCTGAGGCCTAACCAGTGTTTTATATAAAGGTTCATCATAACTTCCTGACTGTTGTACTCTATACCCCTGTTTATAAAGCCTAGTTTCCTGTCTGCTTTTTAACAGCTTTATCTACCTGTCCTGCCACCTTCAAAGAATCACTTACACAAACCCCCAGGTCTCTCTGTTCACCCCTTTTAATTCTACAACCAGCTTTCACTGCCTCTCCTCATTCTTCCTGTCTATGTCCTCTTGCAGTCGGCTACTGTCCTCCTCACTGTTTACTGCTTTTCCCAGATTAATATAATCTGCAAACTTGGAAATTGTGCTCCCGATACCCAAGCCCAGGTCATTTATACAGATCAAAACCAGCAGTGGTCCCAATACTGACCCCTGGAGGACACCACTGCACACTTCCCATTTAAGATAATTGGCATATTTACCAGAAGGATGAGAATTTTTTAGTGGATAAACACAGTGAGCAGTTAAAGTCTGGAGTGCACTGCTGGTGGAAGCAGATTTGTTAACAGTTTTCAAAAGGGAATTAGGCAGGTACGTGAAAGGGAACAGTGTATTGGGCTGTACGGTGAGAGATGGGGACTGGATCTAGTTGGTAGCTGTTTCACGATGGACCGAATGGCCTCCTACTGTGCTGTAATATTCTCTGATTCTATGAAGTGCAATGAGCCAGAAATTCCACTCTTCATAGAGTTGTGTGAGGGAGCTCCAGGATGGTGGTTTGGGGAATAGCTGTGTCCTGGAGAACTGCGGACCCACCTGGCTCCCGAGAACCCAATACAGGGTCACCTTCAAATCCCTCCACCACCTTGCTCCTGCCTAGCTCTGTGATCTCCTAACCCCATACCAACCTTTCCGCTTGGCAGGCTCTGGCTTGCTCCTCGTGCCTGCCAGGCCCATCAGTAACGTTCGCGTATTCAGCCTCCCTGCTCCATCCCATGGAACTCCATCTCACTGCCTTCACCTTACTCCCTCCATTGCCCCCTTCAAGGCGTGTCTCAAGACCCTCCTCTTCGTCTGCGCCTTCAGTCATCCTCCTACGCCTTCCTTCCCTGTCCTCCACCCCTCCTGATCACCCTCCTACCCCTCCCTCCCTGCCCTCCACCCCACCTGATCCCAAACCCCAGCTCGGTTCCAAACCCCTGACTGTCCAGCCCAGCACTCTGGGACGTCCTCCTGTGTAAATATCATTTGTTGTTATTGAGATGGACTTGACGGGGATGAGGGGATGGAGGAAGGGTTGAAAGAGATCTAGGGGTGTTAGTGGACTATGTCAAAGGAGACAAGGCAAACAGGATGCTGGGTGATATGGGCACATGAGGTGTGGATTATTCGAAATGGTTAAAACACGTCAATCTCAGGTGAGAATAATCACAAGCCATAGTAATGTCATACAGGAAGTGATCAGAGGGTGGGTGCTATGTTAGCAATGGTGATATTGTCTTGACAAGATGCAATCTATTGGCTGGTTGATGTTATTAGCCATGCAAGATGGAGTGTCTCCCACTGGGTGTGAATGGCAGTCAATGCCAGGAGGGAACCATGGGGGTAATGGGTGATACACAGAGGCTGGTGCACATACTTACCCTTCCCCCGCAGTTTGTCTGCAGAAAGAGTAGGGGGGGAATGTATTAAGAGCGCACGCACAGCATCAACAAAGCCGGGGCCCGGGTGGTAGAGGGCAGGCACACTGAGGTTCACTAACACACTGAGTGGTTAAGCATTCGCTTCATAAGCGAGAGGTCCCAGGTTCGATTCCCAGGTGAAACTGTAGGCAAATATTTTACCCATATAATGAAATATTTTGCCCATAAAATGGTGGTGCTGTTCTTTGGATGAGATGTGGAGCTCCTGTAGCTCAGTGGTTAGAATACTCCCCTTACAAGTGTGAGACCTGTATTCGAATTCAGCCAGATCAGGGCGATACCTTGAGCAAGTTTCCTTATTCCACACACACGCCTGATAATTATCCCTCAAAAAAACCAATAATAATTTGGTCAGTCAATCCACAACTGTTTGTGGGGACGCTGCTGTGCGCAATTGTCTGCCACATTTCGCCCACAAATATACAGTCAATTCACTTTACAGTATATTCTGTGAAGCGCTTTGAGACACAGTCTGGAAGACGTGAAAAGCGCTATATCAAATGCAAGGAAAATTATTATACTATTATTATTAACCTGAGGTTCATCTGCCTCTTGTTAAAGATCCCACAAAGCTATTTGCAAAGAGATGCTAATTTTTCTCTCTTTCTCTTAATGTCCTGGTCAACAATTCCCCCAAATAAAATTGGTCATTCTCTCCCGAGTCTGTTTGTGGGACGCTGCTGTGTGCAATTGAGCAGCCACGTTTCTTATAATCATAACAATAATAATCCCTGCATTTGATATCACTCTTTTCACGACTTCGAGACCTAAGAATAAGGAGCAGGAGTAGGCCATTCGTCCCCTTGAGCCTGCCTCGAGATGACTCAAAGCGCTTCACAGAATGTACTGTAAAGTGAATTGACTGCATATTTTGTGGGTGAAATGCGACAGCCAATTGCGCACAGTAGTGTCCCCACAAACGGTCGTGGATTGAGTGACCAAATCCTAATTATTTTTCAAAGGATTATTATCCCTGGAAAAGGGATCCGCCAATCGACTAACAACCAAGTTTCCTGTTTAATTCTAAGTAAACAGAGGCGTGTGGATTAAAGAAACTTGCCTAAGATTTCTCCCTGGCTGGAATTAAACCCAGGTCTCTCATTTGCAAGGCGCGTCCTGTAACCACTGAGCTACAAGTCTCCACATTTTAGCTGCAAATACACAGTCACTCCATCTTACTGTATATCTGTGAAGCGCTCTGAGACACCCTCCCTATCTGGTAGGATTCTGTATCAAAGGCAAGGATTAGTTTATATTGATGCCCTCCGGTTTCAGACTCACCAAGTGGAAACACAGACTATTAACATCCATTAACTCCCGACAACAATAATAAAAATTACATTTGCATGGTACCTTTCACATCAGGAGGCGGTCCCAAGGCGCTCATTATCTCTGTGACCTGCTCTCTCTCTCTCTCTCTCCCTGATCCACCATCCACTGTCTCCGCTTGGCTGGCTCTGGCATCCTGTTTTGTTCATCCTCCCCTCCGTCCCACCATCAGCAGCCACACTTTAAGCCACTATGCCCCCAAAACTCTGGCAGTCTCTCATCGATCCCTCCACCTTGTCGCCCTCCTTCCCCAGCTTTTAGATTACACTTCGCCCGATGCCACTGGCTCCCCATCATCCAGAGGATCCAATTCAAGATTCTGGTCCTCCCATTTAAAGTACTCCACAACCTTGCCCCACCCTACATCCGTGACCTCCTTTCCCTTGCTAACTTGCCCGCCCCCTCCGCTCAGAGGGCTGTGGCCTGCTCCACATCCCCCGACCCACCTACCGCACTATTGGTGGGCAAGCCTTCAGCCCATTCTGCCCCCAACTTCTGGCACTCCATCCCGCAGTCCCTACAATTCGCTCTCTCCCTGGCCTCCTTCAAGTCTCGCCTCAAGATCTCCTCTTCGATGGACCCATCGTCAACTCCTAATCTGCCCCTTCCCCTCCCCACCATGTCCTCAGCTCGGATCTGAAGCAGTGACTGTGCAGCGCCTTGGGATGTCCTCCTGACATGAAAGGTGCTATACAAGGGTAATTTTGTTATTGTTGTACACTTGAAGGCCTTCCTCTTCAACTGTGCCTCCACCCACCATTGCTCCGCTCCAAGACCCTGCCACCCTCCCCCCCCCCCCCACCACCCCACTCCGTAAAGGACTCTGTGTAAATCTAACTCATTATTACAGAAAGAACATCAGCCAATAATCTGTCTAACCATTCCTGATCCTGTGTGTACTCATCACCGGTAATATCTGGTAAATCTACACTGGTGTCTGTGATTGAGTTACTTTAATCCATCATTTATTAATGTTTGCAGGACAATTGACTGCTCTAACTCCCTTCATAACAAGTAACTGTCTACATCACATGTGCTAACTACACCCTACCATCAGGTTATTAATTTTAGGACTCAGTTTACCCCCGTTTGGCCTGGCTTAGACATTAAACCCAGGTCCCATATGTGCCTGTTAAGGTGAATGTTAAAGATCTTGCGGGGCTGTCGAGGAAGAGAAGGGAGTTTCTCTAACTCTCTCTTTCTCTCCTGGTATCCTGCCCAACAATCCCCCCCCAATAAAATTGGTTGTTCACTCCATGGCTGTTTGTGGGGAGACAACCGCGAGCAATTAGCTGCTGTGTTTCACCCACAAAATATGGTTGATTCACTTTACAGAGCAAAAATACAGCCCAAAGCTTCAGAATGCATTCTAGCTCCATTGAAAATTACCTTCCCGTCATACACACCATTTCATATACACCCCCCCCAACCCATACACATACCCACACCACCCCCCACCCATACACATACCCACACCCTCCAAAAACCTACACCACCTCACATACACCCAACATACGGACCCACCCCCACACACACCCACCCAACACAAACACTCCCACACACCCACCACCACCTACACCCATGCCCGCCCACACAAAGACCCTCACACACACTCCACACGCACACCCTCACACACCCCTCACACATACACACAAACTCAACCACACACCCATACTTGAAGTTCTTTGGGACGTCCTCCCAACGTGAAAGGCTACACTACACAAATGTAATTTTGTTGTTGCTGTTGTAGTTGAGTTTCAATTATAATTGGCATTGAGTTACATATCCACCATGACCTAATGGAATAATAGAACAGGCTTGAGGGACTGAATAGCTTACTCCTATATATATGTTCACTGTGCTTAAGAGAAACCAAACCAGAATCCCACATACGGACTCCACCTGCATATAATAATAACAATCCTTGCATTTGATATAGCGTTTTTCACCTCATCTAGACGTCTCAAAGCGCTTCACAGAATATACTGTAAAGTGAATTGACTGTATACTTGTGGGCGAAACGCGGCAGTCAATTGCGCACAGCAGTGTCCCACAAACAGTCGTGGATTCAAAATGACCAATATATTATTGCTTTTTTTTTCTATTTTAGAGGGATTATTATAAGGAGTGGAGTAAGGAAACTTGCCCAAGGTTTCGCCCTGACCTGACTGGATTCGAAACACAGGTCTCACGCTTGTAAAGCGAGTGCTCTAACCACTGAGCTACAGGAGCTCCATATAGAAATGTCATAATTCTACAGAGTATTTGCCCATCATCATGTTTAACAGTCAATTGCAATACAAATGTACTTTTGTTTGGTTGTTGTTGACAGTCTCCAAACCAAACTCCCCATATCAGACCTACATGTAAAAACCCCAGAGAGAGATTGTTGGGATGGAATGCGCTCTCTCTCTCTCACTCCCTGTTTTCCTAATTCCAGAGAGTATTAGGCGCAGGTTGGCGAGAGCCATGGCTGGGGGAGGGTGGGGGGGGGGGAGGAGGGAGGGGGCTTGATGTCTGCAATTCCGTTGGCAAACACATCACCTCCAAGAAGAACGCGCTTAACTTCTTCCCCCACCCCCTCCTCCACAATAAAAGAGTAATCAGAGACCTGTAACCTTGGTGATTGGTTTCAGTCAAAGCAAAGCCTGTGACAGGATTTGGGGATTAGAAAGAAATAGTTGTGATGTTTTTAATATGGGAGTGTTGGCAGGTGTAGGAGGGTTGATCAGTTCATCACGGAGGAGACTTTAACCTGTGGCATATTGAGCTACCAGGCCTCAATCACACAGCAATGTAAATATCCCTTCTCTGTACCGTGGACGAAATACGGCAGCCAATTACAACACAATTTATCTCCACAATTGAACAAGATCTGTGCTCCATCCAATTAGAAAAGTTTTATTTCCTCCCCAACTCGCCCACCACCACCACCACCAGAAAAATATACATCTTGAAGATTTCCGGACTAGCTGGGATAGGGGGTAAATTTATACCTTGCGCCCAATATGTGACCTGACCTGGCCAGGCTCCCTGGCTCCCTCTCCCCAAACAGATCAATTTCAAGATCCTCAAATTGGTTTTCAAACCCCTGCTTGCCCTGACACCTCCCTAACTCTCCAAACTGCTTACCCCCAACACACAGCCCCCACCCGCCTGCCTAACCCCAACCTGCTTGCCCCAAACCCACAGCCTCCGTCCGCCTGGCTCTGACCTCCTACTTGACCCTCGTACTCTCCAGAGCTCCAGCCGTCAGCCTCTATGCCCTGAAACTCTGGAACTCACCCTCAATCCCTCCACCTTGCAACTCCTTTCCCTATCTTCAGGTCATGCCTGAAGACCTTACTCTGTCTGTGCCTAAAATCACCTCCCTCCCCCCTCTTGCCCCCACCGCCCATACCCCCCCCCCCCCCCCCGTTGGGTGTCAAACTCTGCCACTGTCCAGCGCTTGCTCGCTGTGTGAGGGGAGCTGTGTAAATGCAAGCTGTTATTGTTGTTCCTCCAACAATCACTTAATAATAATCCTTGCATTTGACACATCTTATCGACATCTCAAAGTGCTTCACAGAATAGGCTGCAAAGTGAATTGACTGTATATTTGTGCGCGAAATGCGGCAGCCAACGGCACCACACAGCAGCGTCTCCACAAACAGTCCTGGGTTGAAACTGACCAATTTTTATTGTTGTGGTTTTTTTTGGAAGGATTATTATTAGGCGTGTGTGTTTGTGTGTATGTGTGTGGAGGAAACTTGCCCAAGGTTTTGCCCTGAACTGCCTGGATTCGAAACACAGGTCTCATGTTTGTAAGGCTCTAACCACTGAGCTACAGGAGCTACACTAGGGGGGAAGCACTCCTTCTCTTCCTCCCCCAGTAGCCCCCTCCATCCACACAGGTAGTTTGTACTCACGTAGATCAGGTGGTCTCGGTACCGGATCAGGAGATTGCGCAGGATCCCAGCTTCGTTCAGGTCTCCCAGCCTGATCATGTCCTCCACTCCATGGATGGAGGTCGGGTGCATTGGCTTAATGTTACAGGCATTCTGGGGGGAGATCCAGTGTTCCTGGGGAGGGGGAAGGTGGGGGTGGGGGAAGAGAGACATACAAACAGATTTATACAAAGTCCTGTAGCTCAGTGGTTAGAGCCCTGGCCACGCTCACTCGAGAACCATTGTCCTTTAACTCAATGGTTAGAGCCCTGACCTCGCAAGCCAGTCCTGTAGCTCAGTGGTTAGGGCCCGGCCTCGCTCACAAGCCACAGTCCTGTAGTTCAGTGGTTAGGGCCTGGCCTCGCTCGCTTGCAAGCCACAATCCTGTAGCTCAGTGATTCGAGAGGGGGTGGGAGGGGGGAGTGACATAGACCAGAATACTCACATTCCCCTCATCGTCCAGCACCTGGATTTGCCCAGAGTCGCACAGTTTGACTACGGCTCCAATGGGAACATCAAACTCCCGACCAGTTTTGAGATCCAACCAGACATAGTCTCCCTGGGGGGGGGAAAACAGTAACCAATAATAATACAGGACCTGCATTTAATAGCACACCATCTCCGCTGTTAAAACTCCTCAAAGATCGACAATGAATTTACTGTATATTAATAATAATCCTTGTTTTTGATGCAGCGCATTATCAGCCCATTGAGACGTTTCAAAGCGTTCACAGGATATACGTACTGTAAAGTGCAGTGACTTTGTATATTTGTGGGCAAAATGCAGCAGCCAATCGCACATAGCAGCGTCCCCACAAACAGCTGTGGGATGCGTGGCCACATTTTGTTTCATCTGGGTACTGTTGGCAAGGACACTGAGAGAGAGAAAGAGAGAGAGAGAAACTTCCTTCTCTTTTCGAATCACCCTGGGGGGCACAGAGGTTTAACTTTCTCATCCCTCTGAAAATACAGAGCTCACCCCATTACCCCCATCCCCCCATGACCCCTAGTCACTCAGCTGTCCCTGTGTGAGGTGGGCTTTGAACCCACAACTTTCTGACTCTCAGTCCAAGTTAGAGCGCGAGCACTGAGCCGGGCTGGAGAGCCATAGTGAACTCCACCCAACAGTCCCTCCGCCTCGCCCTCTGCCTCATCTCCATTAAGGCCCATCTCAAGACCCATCTCTTTGATCGCGCCTTCAGTCACTCTCCTACCCCCTCTCCTTCCCTGCCTTCCACCCCCTCCTGATCCCAGCTCCCAGCTCAAGTCCAAATCCAGCCCAGTGCCTTGGCAATCCTTCTGACATGACAGATCCTGTTTAAATATAATTTGTTGTTACTCAAAACTCACTGCCTTGTGGTCTAACTCGACCCACTGTGACCCTAATCCACTGTCACTCCCTCTCCTTTGCTAGTTCTGACTGACTCCACAAACTCCTTATCCCAACTCTCTGGAACTCTCTCTCTGTCCAAATCCCTCCATCTTGCTTCCCCCAGCCACAGGGGGCAGGGAATCCACCCATTCAGCTCTTGTTAACCCCACAAGCCCTAAAGAGTAGGTCCTAGTTTAGAAACTCATAAGCTCTATGATGTTTCCAAAAGTCCTAACTGAGCAGTGTTGTCTTCACCACTTTTCCATGTGTGTGAGTATGTGTGTGTCAGACCGGGCAATAAAAACATCTCTTTGCTTTCAAATGGAGCTCCTGTAGCTCAGTGGTTAGAGCACTCGCCTTACAAGCGTGAGACCTGCATTTGAATTCAGGCAGGTCAGGGCGAAACCGTGGGCAAGTTTCCTTACTCCACACACACACACACACCTGATAATAATCCATCCCCAAAAAATTCACAATTAATAAAATTGGTCATCTCAATCCACGACTGTTTGTGGGGATGCTGCTGTGCGCAATTGGCTGCCGCATTTCGCCCACAAATATATACAGTCAATTCACTTTACAGTATGTTCTGTGAAGCATTTTGAGACACAGTCTAGAAGATGTGTAAAGCGCTATATAAAATGCAAGGGTTATCATTAATATTAAATACCAGTCTCTTAAAAAAAATTCAAAGCTTTTTAAGACGTAGAGAAAACATGATAAGGCGCAATATCAAATGTGAGGATGATTATTATCTTTTTCCTATGCTTTTTCCATTGGAGCCTGGTAAGCCTGTTGGGCACAGTCAGCCCGCAACAACAACAACAACAACAACAAAACTACACTCAACAACAACCTGCATTTAAACAGTTTTTATATACAGAACCCGTCACACACACGCCGCCCACACACAACAAGAACAACACACTTGTATAACGCCTTCCACGTCAGGAGGACGTCCCAAGGTGCTGGACAGTCAGTATTTCATACCCGAGCTGGGGAGGCTGGAGGGAAAGTGGGGGGATTTGGAGTGACCGATAGAACCGTTGAAGAGGAGGGTCTTGAGGCCACATACACACAGCATCCCAAAATACTTTAGAGACATCTATAAACACCGTTAACCAATGCTTCCTCTACTAGTCCCACCAGATACATACAGAGAGAGAGAGAGACACAAGCGGTGATCTGTTGTGTGATAGGGATTCAATGGAGCTTGGTGGGGGCTGAGGTGATGGGGGAGAGGAAACCTGGTGGGAAGGGAGAGAGTGGGTGGAGGGGGGAACTGAGGGAGGGGAGAGGAGAAGCGGGTGCAAGCAAATTACGGAGTGGGGGTGGTGGGGGAGAGGACTAGGTGAGGAGTGGGTGTGGAGGGAGGAGCGGGTGGGGGTGTGGGAAGAGGAGTGGGTGCAGGGTGGTGATTGAGTGTGGATTGGGGAGGGGCACGGGTGGGTGGCGGGGAGGTGACGGAGCAGGTGGGTGGGGGGTCAAGGCTTACCGGGAGCAGGGTGTGCTGTCTGACCACTTGGCTGACATTACGCAGTAGGGCCCACTTCCCCTCGTCCTTCTGATCTAGGTCTTGCTCCAATTCATGGTGATGGTACATAGTTCTCCCCGCTCGCTCGCCTGCCTTCCCCCTCTTCCTCCCTTCCTCCAAACCCCCACTTTGAGGTCCTTCCCTCCGTGCCCTCCTTCCTCACTCTCCCCTTCTCTTCCCCAAATTTTTTTTTTTATTCTGCCCAAATTCCTGGCCAGAAATTGTCACACAGCGAATGTCAAGGCCCAGACAATGGGATTAATCTCGTCAGGTCAATAAATCACCTTCCCGTCTTCTCCCTCCTCTCCCTCCCACTCCTATCCCTCCTCCTCTCCCTCTCCCACCCCCTTCTCTCCCTCCTCCTCCCCCTTTGTGAGCTGGTTTGGTCAGAGGAAGAATCTGAGCACTAGTCTTCGTTCCCTCCCTCAGCTCCTCATTGTCCGGTCAGCGAGAGAGAAGCTTCCCCAATCTCTGAGATCAAACCTACCGACCGACTGAGGAACCACTGATAGAGACAGACAGAGAGAGTGTGGGTGGGTATTGTTTACTGTAGAACCTATCACCATATAGGAGGGGGTGAGAAAGGGAAAGAGGAGGAGAGAAGACGTTCCTTCAAAAAATTCAGATAGATCCGTTACTTTGCTCTCAACAAAGGGTGGTGTGAATCATTTATACCTCCACCTGCTCTCCGTTCTCCCTCCTTAAATATTTCAACACAGAGATGGTGTGAGAGAGAGAGAGCACAGCTCTGCGGGAATCTGGGGAGTAGTGGGAGCAGGGAATGGGAGCTCCTTACCTTGGAGCTCCTGTAGCTCAGTGGTTAGAGCACTCGCTTTCTGGAGATAATAACTACACAAAAACCACAAGTAACTGTCGATATAACATATATTCAGGACATCCTTCAACCAGGTTGTTAACTTGACTCTGAAGTCTAAACCAAACTCCCCCCTGGTCTATGTCCTGTTCAGGTGGATGTTAAGATCCCGCAACGCAACTCAAAAAGAAGGGAGTTTCTTTCTCTCTCTCTCTCTCTCTCCTGCTGTCTTGGCCAACAATCCCCCAAATAATATTGGTCACTCAATCCACTAATGTTTGTGGGGACGCTGCTGTGCGCAATTGGCTGCCGCGTTTCACACACAAAATATCCAGTCAATTCACTTTACAGTATATTCTGTGAAGTGATCTCTCGATGATAATAATAATAATCCTTGCATTTGATATAGCGCTTTTCACATCTTATCGATGTTTCAAAGCGCTTCACAGAATACACTGTAAAGTGAATTGACTGTATATTTGTGAGTGAAACGCAGCAGCCAATTGCGCTCAGCAGCGTCCCCACAAACAGTCGTGGAATGAAATGAACTAATTTTTATTATCGTGTATTTTTTTGGAAAGATTATTATTGGCCAACCTTGCCCAAGGTTTCACCCTGATCTGCCTGGATTCGAACACAGGTCTCACACTAGGGAAGACAAGTGCTCTAACCACTGAGCTAAAGGAGCTCCACGAGGGAGGGGGCGAGCAAGGGACAGCGGGATGGAGTTCCAGTGGGAGAGCAACTGGCGATGGTGGGCTGTGACGGGAGAGGGACATGGAGCAGGCCGGATCCCGCTAACACACACACTATAACACATTCACTGTCACACCTCATAAACCCCACCATGCTGCCTTCCTCCAATCTATATGGTAATTGTGCTAATTGGCCCTTATTCCACTCCTCTCAACCTCTATCAGTCTAGAGCTGACCTTTCATGCATCACAAAGCATAACATGGGGGATGGGATTCAGAAGGGGGTGCAAAATTGTGGGAGAGAGAGAGAGTGAGAGAGTGAGTGATGTGTTGTCACATGATGGAGTTTTCTTCTGAGCTTTTTGCCCTGTGACTATTATCATGGCTGCTATCACTGTCAGTTTATTGTTACTGCCACATACTCTACTGACTACTCTATAGTATACAGATATACATATATACAGTATATAATTCTACAACAACAACATTACACTTGTACAGTGCCTTTCACATCAGGAGGACATCCTAAGGAGCTGTACAGTCACTGCTTCAGACCCGAGCCGGGGTTGGGATGGGAAGAGGAGGGGTGGATTAGGAGTTGCCGATCGAAGAGGGACCATCGAAGAGGAGGGTCTTGAGGCGAGACTTGAAGGAGATCAGGGAGGGGGGCGAGGCGGAGGGAATGCGGGATGGAGTTGCAGAGGTTGGGGGCAGAGTGGTTAAAGGCTCGCCTGTCAATGGTTGGGTGGGTGGGTCGGGGGACGTGGAGGAGGGCTAGAGCCTGCTGAATGGAGGGGGCAGGCAGGTTGGTAAGGGGATAGGAGATCACGGATGTAGGGTGGGGCAAGGTTGTGGAGGGCTTTAAATGTGGGGACCAGGATCTTGAATTGGATCCTCTGGATGATGGGGAGTCAATGGAGTCGGGAGAGAATGGGGGAGATGGGGTCACGGAGTTTGGAGAGGACACTGGCCGCAGAGTTTTAGATCATCTGCAGCCTGTGGAGGGAGGAATTTGGAAGGCCGACAAACAGAGCATTGGCATAATTGAGCCTGGATGTAATGAAGGCTTGGATGAATGTTTCAGCGGCTTTGGGGGTGAGATAGTGGAGGAGTCGGGCAATATTGCGGAGGTGAGGGAAGGTAGAGCGAGTCATTGCTTGGATGGTGGGGTTCCTGACTGGATTAGTGATGTAGAAGGAGCAACCATGGAGGTTGATGCTGCCAGCGCCTGATGCAAGAAGGCGCTGGCACGAGCCAATCAGTAGGGCCTCAGTCTTGTTGACATTCAACTGTAGAAAGTTAGCTCTCATCCACGACTTGAGGTCTGACACAGATTAGACGCAGAGAGATACAGTTTGGTATCATCCGCATATATGTGGAAGTTAACCCCATGTCTGCGGATGATATCACCAAGGGGGAGCACGTAGATGTTGTAAAGTAGGGGGGCCAAGGACAGAACCCTGGGGGACGCCATAGGTCACAGTGCCGGGGCTGGAAGAGAAACCGTTGGTGGCAACAAAGTGCAGACGATGAGAGAGGTAAGGGTCAAACCGGGAAAGGGCAGGTCCGCAGAGATTGAGGAGAGTGGAGAGGCGGTGTAGGAGGATGGAATGGTCGACAGTGTCGAAGGCAGCAGAGAGGTCGAGAAGGACAAGGAGGCAGAGAGTGCCCTGACCACAGATGTGTAGAATGTCGTTAGAGACTTTGACCAGGGCTGTCTCTATGCTGTGGGCAGCACAGAAGCCAGATTGAAGGGGTTCGAGGAGGGAGAGAAAGGAGGGAAGCTGGGAAACAACAACTCGTTCCAGGGCCTTAGAGAGGAAAGGGAGGTTGGAGGTTAGAGATGGGGAGATAGCTGGAGAGTATGGATGAGTTCAGAGAAGGTTTTTTCAAGATAGGGGTGATGACAGCTGTGTTTAGAGGGGAGGGGACAGTGCCGGTGGACAGGGAGAGATTGACAATATCAGTTAGGAGGGGGGGCTAGAGATGGATCTGGGAGATGAGGAGAGAGGTGGGGATGGTGGGAGAGGGAGGTGGGGATGGGGTCAAGGGAGCAGGTGGTGGCTTTCATTTTAGTATTTACATCACTCCCCCATCCCCCCCACCCTACATACCCCCATAGACATACCTCTCCGCCCTTCCATACACACACACACACACACAATAAACAGGAATATAGGAACAGAAGGAAACCATTCAGCCTTCCCAGCCTGTTCCCCCATTTAATGGCTGATCTGTACCTCAACTAATCCTCTCAATTCCAATTTCCTGCTTTCTCCTTTTTGGGGAGAGAATCACACACATCACCATCCCTCACTCACACCTCTCCACACACACACAAACTCCCATACACACATACCTCTCCACACACACACTCACTCCCACACACATACACTTCTCCACCTACACACACACACCTCTCCAGACACGCACACACAAACTCCCATATACACACCCACCCACACCTCTCCACCCACACACATACATACCCCAATACACACACACACATTCATTCCCTTTCTCTCTCACCCTCTCTCCCCATGTTAATACGGTTTGTATCTGTCTGTTCTTTTCACTTTAATTAGTTTCTGCTCCCTCCTCATCTTACATTTGTTCATTAAAACTGAGGAGGAAAGAAGAGGGGGCGATTGGGGGGGTGGAGGCAGTGGGGGGCAAGTGATGGGAGTGGGGGAGAAGAGGGGAGTGGGGCGGGGGTGATCGCGTGAGTGGGAGAGAGCAAGACTGAGAGACTGGAATGTTTAACCTAGATTTGTGTGCGTGAGAGAGACACACACATACACAAACACTCATTAACCCCAGAACAAAATATGAATTATATTAACTTGGAAATACCAGTCCTCCCTCTCACATTCCCATATTTATTGTGCCATCACTGCTCAGCACCTCAGGAATACCCCCTCTTTAAACCCACAGAAGAATGTGATTCAATACAAAAAATAATTATCATGTCTAAAATAAATTTGGTCATTTCAACCCACGACTGTTTACGAGGACGCCACTGTGTGTAACTGGCTGTCGCTTTTCATTCTCCCACAAATATACAGTCAATTCACTTTACAGTATATTCCGTGAAGCGCTTTAACACATTTAGAAGAGGTAAAAAGTGCTATATAAAATGCAAAGGATTATTATTTTATTATCTGGAAATCCCCCCCTCCCACCCCACAAACTCCCTCTGTCCTCCCCCAGATCGCCTCTCCCTCCCCCTCAAACTGCCCCCTCCCTCTCCCACAGACTATCCCCTCCCTAAAACCTCCTCCCCTCATTCTCAAGACTCCCATCTCAACACATTTGCCTTCAGCCACCCTCTCAGGTATCTGCTTTGGCTCTGGTACACTCTGAATGAGGGGTGTGCGATATATAAATGCAGGTTGTTGTTGTTGTTCTGGGTCGTTGCAAAAATAAGGTCAAATTTGAAAAAAGAGTTTCACAGGATATAATGTAAAGTTTCTCCTATAAAATACACAGTCAATTCACTTTACAGTATATGCAGCGAAGCACTTTGAGAGGTCTAGAAGACGTGGAAAGCGCTATATCAAATGCAAGCATTATTATTATTATATAAAGTGCAGTGACTGTATATTTAGTGGGTGAAATGCGGCAGCCGATTGCCCAAAACAGCGTCCCCACAAACAGTCACGGACTGAGTGACCACATTTCTTGTTTTTGGCTTGGTTTGAAGGGATTGTTACTCCCCAGAAAGGGATCCGTCAATCGCCTGAAAACCGGGTTCCTACTTACTGCTGGTAAACAGAGGCGTGTGTGTGTTTGTGTGGGTGGGGTGTGTGTGGAGTAAGGAAACTTGCCTCAGGTGTGGCCCTGCCTGGGAATCGAACCCAGGTCCTCTCGCTTGTGAGGCCAGCGCTCTAATCACTGAGCTACAGGACTACACAATTTAAGGGTGTATTTAAAGATGTAGGGTGGGGGAGAGCCACAGGACAGATAGGGTGACTGAAAGGTGGTGTGTATATATAATATTATTATTATTAGATAGCACACCTCACACTAGGGTTAGGGAAGCCTTCTAGAGCTCTTCAGTTACTCACACACACACACACACACACACACTCCCTCCCTCGCTCGCTCACTCACTCACTGCAATATCAGCTTACCTGCCGCAGAATGACCATGGCTCCAGGTTAGATGTCAGTGGGCTCCAGGTGAGATGTGGTGAGGGGACTCCAGGGTAGATATGAGGGAGGGCTCCAACATGAGAAGACCTGCCAGAGAGGAACACAAACAGAGTAACTGTCCGGCCCACATTTAGTCCCTTAGTCACCCCATCTCTCCCACCACTCCCCACCCCCACTGAATGCCCCACCCTTTCTGTCCTGGCTCAGCTATAAACCATGGGTGGTGGGGGGGTTCCTGTGATGAGGTCACTGTATTCACAATCCTTCAATTGGAGCCTGAAGGACAAGGCCCCATGATGTGTCTTGCGCAAAAAGGACCCAGGTTCAATTCCCAGGTGGTGGGAGAAACCCTTCAGTAAGTTTCCTTACTCCACCACCCCCCCATACACAAACACACCCCCCACACCCTCACACACACCTCTGTTCATCATCATCACCAACAACCAGAATAAAATGATACTTGTATAGCGCCTTTCACGTCAGGAGGACGTCCCAAGGCACTGGACAGTCACTGCTTCAGACCCTAATTGGGGACGGTGGGGGGAGGGAAGAGGGCGATTAGGAGTTGCCGATAGGTCCATCAAAGAAGAGAGTTTTGAGGCGAGACTTGAAGGAGGCCAGGGAGGGGGCGAGGCAGAGGGACTGTGGGATGGAGTTCCAGAGGTTGGGGACAGAGTGGCTAAAGGCTCGCCCGCCAATGGAGGGGTGGGTGGGTCGGGGGATGTGGAGCAGGCCAGAGCCTGCTGAGTGGAGAGGGGCGGGCAGGTTGGAAAGGGGATAGGAGGTCACAGATGTGAGGCAAGGTTGTGGAGGCCTCTAAAGGGGCAGGTGTAGGGAAAGAGGGGCAGAGTTCAGCCATCCAGTGGTCAGTAGGAACCCAGATCGGATGTCATTCAATTGGCAGATTACTTTCCGGGGGTAAAATTCCCTTAAAAAATAACAATAATAACGTGGTCACTCAACCACCGCTGTATATGTGCTGTGCGCGATTGGCTGCCGCATTTCGCCCCCTCTCAAAATACCTACCAAAATCACAACAGTCACTCCATTTTACAGTGTGTCCCAGTGAGAAGCACTTTGAGACATCTCGAAGGCGCGATGAGGCGCTGGGTTCAAATATTATAATAATATATAATGATAATAAATAATCATAAATAAAGAATCTAGAGACTTGACTGCACGTTGAACACAGACCTGTGGAGGAGGGTGGAGGGACCTGCCGTCACAGGGAAACAGATCTCATTAGCAGGACCGGTGGTGTGTCACTCAGCGAGACGGGAAAGCCGGCCTGGGTGAGGAGAGGTGGGGTGGGGCGCGGGGGTCGTGGGCTGACACTGAAAGGCAGTGGAGGGAAGATCGAGGGGGGGAGGGGGGACGAGGGGAAACGGGTCCACGGTGGGTCGGGGGCTGGTAGAGACCGGTGGTGAGCTGCGCTGGTTAATCCTAATGAGACGGTGACTGATTCACGTGGGTCTCAGCGTCACAGAGACCAGGCAGGGGAGGCTGTAATCCGCTCACACTCACTAATTAATTACTAACTCACCCACAAACAAACAGGGCAAGAGAGAGAGCAAGAGAGAGAGAGACACGCAAAGAGAGCCAGAGAGAGAGACACGCAGAAAGAGCGAGAGAAACAGACACACACTCAGAGAGAGGCAGGGAGAGACGCACACACTCACACTCAGAGAGAAAGAGAGAGAGCGAGAGAGACAGACACACAATCAGAGAGACGGACAGAGAGAGAGACTCACACTGAGAGAGACAGAGAGGTAGACAGAGAAGAGAGAGTTAGAGACACACACTCAGAGAGACAGAGATAGACAATGAAAGACACAGTGAGAGAGATGCACACACACACACACAGAAATGGAGAGAGACAGAGACAAACACACACTCACAGAGACACACGCACTGATAGCAAGAGACAAACACATACACACACTCACAAACTTAAGAGAGAAAAGGAGAGAAACACATGCAGAAAAAGGCACACACATACAGGAGAGAGACACACACAAAGGTGGGGGGAGAGACAGTTATATACGAGGGAGAGACAGTTATATACGAGGGAGAGACGCACACAAACCTGACGTTAACATAGAGCCTTTCAGGTCAGAAGGACATTTTCTAAATGCTTCATAGAACCAGCTGGAGCCTGGGGTGCGGAGAGTGGGGGGGGGGGGGGGGACAAAGTGGGGGTGGGGGAGTGGGGGGGAGAGAGTGAACGGGGTAATGGGGGGAGAGAGTGGGGGTGGGGGAGAATGGGGAAGAGTGCGGGGAGGAGAATGGTGGAGTGAGTGAGGGGAGAGAGTCTGGAAGGGAGTGGGGGGGAGAGAGTGGGGGAAGAGTGGTGGGGGAGTGAGCGGGGGGGTATTGTACAAAAAGGACATTTACACAGTACGTTTCACGTCAGGAGGATGTCCCAAGGCACCGGACAGTCAGGGATTTTGACTTGAGCGGGGGGTTAAATGTGGCTAATGTGTTCAAGAGTCAAGTTTTGAGGCGGGTTTTGATGGTGGATCAGATGGAGGAGAGGGGGTGGGGGGAGGGGATGGGGGAGGGGGTGGGGGAAGGGGGTGGGGGAAGGGGTGGTGGGAGCACACTCGAGGAGGAAGCAGGTGGTAGATGGTGGTTGAAGATGATCCTCTGGGGGACATGGAGCCAGTGAAGCTGATCAGCCCAACAGGACACAGGAATCACAATATCATGAGAATCCACGTCTCAAAGCGCTTCACAGAATATACTGTAAAGTGTAGTAACTGTACATTTGTGGGAGAAACGTGGCAGCCAATTGCACACAGCAGCGTCCTCACAAACAAGTCGTGGGTTGAAATGACCAACTGGGTAAACAATGAAGCCTCCACACCTCCCCCTGATGGTCACTACTGAGGCTGAAGGTCCCTCTTCCTCTCTCTCTCTCCCTCCCTTTCCTCTCCCTCCCTCCCTTTCCTCTCCCTCCCTCTCCCTCCCTTCCCTCTCCCCCACTCTTCCTCTCTTCCCTCTCCTCCCTTCCCTCTCTCTCCCTCCCTTCCCTCTCCCCAACTCGTCCCTCTCCTCCCTTCCCTCTCTCTCCCTCCCTTCCCTCTCCCCCACTCTTCCTCTCTTCCCTCTCCTCCCTTCCCTCTCCTCCCTTCCCTCGCTCTCCCTTCACTCTCCCTGTCTTCCCTCTTCCTCCCTTCCCTCTCCCTCCCTCTCCCTCCCTTCCCTCTCCCTTCCTCTCTTTCCTCTCTTCCCTCTCCTCTTCCTGTCCCTCTCTTGTAGGTTCAAGCCCCCACAATAGGTCTCTGTGCTCTCAGTCTAAGCTGACCCTCCAGTGTAGGGCTGGGAGGAGCGTGAGATTGTTGGAGTTACTGTCATTTGGACGAGACATTAAACCACAGGATCTTTAACCTCTACCCGTGTCTGTCCAGGGGGATATTAACATAATAATAATAATAATCCTTGCATTTGATATAGCGCTTTTCACATTTTATCGACGTCTCAAAGCGCTTCACGGAATATACAATAAAGTGAATTGACTGTATATTTGTGGGCGAAACCCTGCAGCCAATTGCGGACAGCAGCGTCCCCACAAACAGTCGTGGATTGAAATTACCAATTTTATTATTCTGATTTTTTTTGAGGGATTATTATTAGGCATGTGTGTGTGTGGAGTAAGGAAACTTGCCCAAGGTTTCGCCCTGACCTACCTGGATTCGAACACAGGTCTCACGCTTGTAAGTTCTAACCACTGAACTACAGGAATCTTTGGAGTGGATCTTGTGGGCTCTCCTGAGATGAAAAGCACAACGTCAAACAGGAATCATTATTCATTCTTAAATAATTAAAATTGGTTGATCCACATCACGGCTGTTTGTGGGGACGTGGCTGGGAGCAAACTGGTTTCCGTGTTCCACCTACAAAAAACACAGTCACTACACTTCACAGCGAGATCCCATGTAAAGCATTATGAGACATCTTCACAACGTAATCCGGCATCAAACACAAGATTATTACAACAACAACTTGCACAACTTAAAGTTTCCTTACTCCACACACACACACACACACACAAGCCTAATGATCCATCCCCAAAAAAGACAATAATAAAAATTGGTAATTTCAATCCACGACTGTTTGTGGGTACGCTGTTGTGCGTCAAACCCAGGCCCTCTCACTTGTGAAGCAAGCGCTCTAACCACTGAGCTACAGGACTCCACTAACCACTGAGTTACAGGACTGCGCTCTAACCACTGAGCTACAGGATTCTGCTCTAACCATTGAGCTACAGAACTCCACCCGTTGTCTCACTGCATTCAAAATGATAGATCTGGGCGAGCGGGTGCCTGTAAACAACAACACAGAGTTACGTTTCATATCCGGAGGATGTCCCAAGGTGCTGGACCTGAGCTGGGGGCTGGGTTCAGGAGGGGGTGGAGGGCAGGGATAGTGGAGGTGACCAAAGGCGCGGTCGAAGAGGAGAATCTTGAGAGGGGTTTTGAAGGAGGCGAGTGAGGGGGGATGAGGTGGAGGGACTGTGGGATGGAGTTCCAGAGGGTGAGGGGCAGGGAGACTGCAGCGAGTGTCCCAGTACCTTCAACGTTGACCCTTTGTCTCTAACACTAGCCCATCGCTGACCGCTCCACTGCCCAGACTCCAGACACACTGTGGCTGACAGACAGACAGATAGACACAGTAAAGAGAAGCCGCAGGCTCTCTCTGCCCAGGTGAGTGCCAGCGGGCGCCAGCGAGGGGGACAGGGGGGAGAGGCGGTGACTGATACCTGATCACCTGGCCCCGCGCCCAGCCACACACAACACAACAGCCAGCGAGAGGAACCCAGCTCAGGCTTTTGTTCCGCAGGTCTCCAGGCTGTGTAACAGCTGCACATTACAGCACAGACACACACACACAGAGTGAGAGAGAGACTGCCTCAAACACAGCCACACCGAGAGGGAGACTGACACATACACAGTAAGAGAGAGAGACAGCCCTATATGCACATTGTGTGATGGGAGAGAGAAATTAACTCTAATTACTTCCACTCTCCACCTCACCAAGCCAGTCAGTAACCTAGGTGGCTTGTTCGATCCTCAACTGTCTTTCCTCTCCCATATCCAAGCCATGATCTGCTCTGCCTTCCCTCACCTCTGCAATATTGCCTGACTCTGCCACTACCTCACCCTTCAGGCCACTGAAACTCTCATTCACACTTTCATCACAGCCTGGCTCAATTATGCCAATGCCCTGCTTGTCGGCCTTCCCAATTCCTCCCTCCACAGGCTGCAGATCATCCAGAACTCTGCAGCCTGTGTCCTCTACCGCTCCAAGCTCCGTTACCCCATCTCCCCCATTCTCGCCCGACTCCATTGGCTCTCCATCACCCTCCCAGAGGATCCAATTCAATTCAAGATCCTGGTCCTCACATTTAAAGCCCTCCACAACCTCGCCCCACCTACATTCGTGACCTTCTAACTCCCTACCAACCTGCCCACCCCCTCCACTCAGCAGGTTCTGGCCTACTCCACATGTCCTGACCCACCCCAAATCCCCTTCTTTCCATCCACTCTCCCCAGCTCGGATCTGAAACATTGACTGTCCAGCGTCTTGGGACGTCCTCCTGATGTGAAATGATCCCTGGGGGACAGCACTGCACACTTCCCTCCATCAGAAAAACAACTGTTCAACAAGGGAGTTCCAGAGCCTCGGGGCGCAGTGGCTGAAGGCATGGCCACCGATGGTGGACCATTCCTGAACCCGTCTTCCTGTTGAGGTGGATGCTAAAGATCCCGCAGCGCTATTGGGAGAGACACAATGTGCTGGGGATCCTGATAGACAATAACTGAAAGCTACACTGACAATGTACTCCTGTAGCTCAGTGGTACAATAAAATAAAACTGCAAGGCTGATGGGGGTCACTGCTGTGTGCAAACCAGCTCCAGCATATCACAAATACCGTCAAACATCCACTTTTTGCAATCTGTTCTCTCTCACCCTCATCCTCTCTCACCCTCCCTCACCCTCTCTCACTCTCGCTCATCCTCTCTCATCTCAGCTCAGAAAACTGATTGCATCAACATCAACTTCCAGTTTCGTCCATTTCCTTGTTGTCTAAATAGTATGTGTGCATGTTTGTGTGTGTGTGTGTGTGCGCGTGTGTGCATGGGGGTGCGTCCGTGTGTGTGTGTGCGTGTATGGGTGTGTGTGCAATGGGCATGTGTGCGTGCGTGTGTGTGTATGCACGTTTGTGTGTGTATGTGCATGTGTGTGTGTGTATGAGTTCAGGTAGATGTTAAAGATCCCATTGGTGCTATTCGAAAAAGTGTTGCCCCCGACCCCAGTATCCTGGCCAACAATCCCTTAAATAACACTTGGTTTGTGGGGGGTGGGAGTTAAAGAGAGACACAGAGAGAGAGAGAGAGAGACACACACTCCTGATCAATAATAATAATAATAATAATCATTGCATTTGATATAGCGGTTTTCACATCTTATCAACGTCTCAAAGCGCTTCATAGAATATACTGTAAAGTGAATTGACTGTATATTTGTGGGCGAAACGCGGCAGGTAATTGCGCACAGCAGTGTCCCCACAAAGAGGCGTGGGTTAAAAATGACCAATTTTTATTATTGTGTTTTTTTTTGGATGGATTATTAGTAGGCGTGTGTGTGTGGGGGGTAAGGAAACTTGCCCAAGGTTTCATCCTGATCTGCCTGGATTTGAACACAGGTCTCACCCTTGTATGGCAAGTGCTCTACCCACTGAGCTACAGGAGCTTTAATAATCCTAATAGTCCTTGTATTTGATTCAGTGGCTTATCATGTCCTGCGAGACGAGCTGCTCTCTCAAGGCCCTGAGTGAGAGGCGAGGACTGAACCAACCATTGTTAATGAAGAGAGAAGCGTTTGCTGGGTTTGCTATTAAACAGCTGAGAAGCCAGGCCAGGCCAGGCTGCCCAGTATTAATTGATGGTTTGACATTTTGAGAGGAAAGGTTCAGCAGAGATCAACGCGAGCGACCGAACACATCAAATCCCTCCATAAACCATCCTCTGCTTATAAATCACAGGCACCAATGCCACAATTAAACTGTCCTCCTTGGTCTCTCCCATTTATTCTTTGAAAAGCAATCAATTTTGTGGCAGTAAAAAGACCCATCTTTTAGATGTAGAGTCCCACAGTGATATTAGGAGAGACACAATGTACTGGGGATCCTGATAGACAATAACTGAAAGCTATATTGACAATATATTCCTGTAGCTCAGTGGTTAGAGCACCCGCCTTACAAGTGAGACGTGTGTTCGAATCCAGGCAGCTCAGGGCGAAACCTTGGGCAAGTTTCCTTACTCCACACACGCGCCTAATAATAATCCGTCCAAAACAAGCACAATAATAAAATTGGTCATTTCATCCACGACTGTTTGTGGGAACGCTGCTGTGTGCAATTGGTTGCCGCGTTTTGCCCACAAATATATTGTAACAAAATTACATTTTTGAGCGCCTTTCATGTCGGGAAGACGTCCCAAGGCGCTGTACAGTCAATTCATTTTACACTACATTCTGTGAAGCGCTTTGAGATGTCGATAAGATGTGAAAAGCTCTATATCAAATGCTAGGACTATTATTATTTTGCGAGAGGGATAACCTAGCAAGTTTCCTTACTCCACATGCCTCTGTTTACTGACAGTAAGTAGGAACTTGGTTGTTAATTGAGTGGCAGATCGCGTTCCGGGGGGCAATAATCCCCCAAATAATAATTTGGTCATTTCTACCCACGACTGTTTGTGGGGACGTCGCTGTGCGCAATTGGCTGCCGCGTTTCACCCACAAAATATATGCAGTCAATTCACTTTACAGTATGTTCTGTGAAACGCTATGAGGCGTCTCAACAATGCGATAAGGCGCTGTGCCAAATGAAAGGAATAATATAAATAAATTATAATAATAGGAGACCCTTACACAATCAACTGCAACAAAAAGCTTCATTACTGTTGTGTGTGTTTGTGGGGGGAGAACATTTGAAACCTACCTATTTAGATATGTATATACCCTGTATATATTTCTTAAAAACTCCCTGTTTTGCCTGTGTCTCTTCCTCTCCCCCCCCACCACCCTCCCCATCTATCTCTATGTCCCCCTTACCCACCCCAATCCACATCTGAAAAGAATAGACATTATACTGTAAATCTACCTGCTGCTTTGCTAGGAAACGAGACAAATAATGATGAGAGAATCTCAGAGCGTTTGGACCTGGCTCCGTATACAACCAGGGGGAGAGAGAGAGAGAGAGAGTAGCTCACATAGTCAGTCTAACACCTGTTAATCACCAGGTAATTCGTTCATTTACACATTGCTCTAAATTGCTCCAATTTAACATTCAGTGGTTTTGGGTTCTTTCTCTCTCTCTCTCTTTCTCTGCCTCATTTTTGTTTAAAAAAAACACATCAACACATCCCCAAACTTAACATTTTTTAAAAATAAAACCAAACAGGATTTTTATTGTGAAGGACAATGTAGCCCTATTATTCCCCCTGGTTTAAACCTTTCTTTTGTTTAAAAAAAGACACGATTTCCCCCCTTTTTCACCACATTTCCCCTTTTTCAGACCCTTTCTCCCTCTAATACTCAGTCACACCCCCTCCCACTCAAAAAAAATTCCCACACAGAGCAGAGTGAGATTTCATTGTGTGTGTATCTCTGTGTGTCTGTCTCTCTGTGTGTCTGTCTGTGTGTGTCTGTATCTCCTCTGCCTCATATTCTTTTTGCACAAATCAATAACATTAATAATAAATATAATCATAATCCAAGGTCTGGTCTGGTGAGGAATAGTTTAAACTGTCTTGTGATCCAATGGTTATATAGGTATTTCCCACTCTCTCTATATCACATAAATACACTGATATATACAGTACACACACACACACAGAGAGACACACACACAGACATACACTCACTGAGAGACAACTACACATGCAGAGAGAGAGAGAGAGACACACACAAAAAAACAACAACACATTAAAAGGATTTTCAATGCCCACAGATGTACCTTTTCACAATCAGGAGCTGGCAAATTGTCCACTGACTGACAGGGTGTGAATGCAATCAATGAGGAGCTGGTCACAGCATCTCTGTGTGTGTGTGGTGTGTGTAACTGTCTGTGTGCGTTACTTGTCCATTTACTGCCTGTGTGCGTCTCACTGTTACCTTAGAAACACCAAACCAAAGCCAGCCCTTCACCAAACTCCACCCATAGAGTAATAATAATAATATTAATAATAATTCCTGGCGTTTGACACATCTTGTCTTTGCGACGTCTCAATGCGCTTCACTCCACACACTGTTTACAGTCAATTGATTATATATTTTGTGGACGGAACGCAGCAGCCAATTGCGCCCAGCAGCTATGGATTGAGTGACCGTACTATTATTATTATTTTAGTTGAAGGGATTATTACCCCCTGGAAAGTGATCCAACAATTGACTAATAATAGTCCTTGCATTTGATACAGCACTTTTCATGTCTTCTAGATTGTGTCTCAAAGCGCTTCACAGAATATACTGTAAAGTGAATTGACTGTATGTATATATTTGTGTGCAAAACATGGCAGCTAATTGTGCACAGCAGTGTCCCCACAAACAGTCGTGGATTGAAATCACCAATTTACTGTTTTTTGAGGGATTATTATCAGGCATGTGTGCCCACCCCCTCCGCTTAGCGGGCTCTGGCCTGCTCCACGTCCCCCGACCCACCCACCCCACAATTGTTGGAGGAGCCTTCAGCCACTCTGCTTCCAACCTCTGGAACTCCATTCCACAGTCCCTCCGCCTCGCCCCCTCCCTGGCCTCCTTCAAGTCCCACCTCAAGACCCTCCGCTTCCAAGGTCCCATCGGTCACCCCAAATTCCCCTTTGCCTTCACCCTCCCCGCCCCCGACCCCAGGTCGGGTCTGAAACAATGACTGTCCAGTGCCTTGGGACGACTTCCTGACATGAAAGGCGCTGTATATATAAGCGTAATGTTGTTGTTGATGTTGTTGTTGAAAGGAAATTTGTCCAAGGTTTTCGCCCTGACCTGCTGGGAATGGAACCCAAGTCTCTCATTTGCAGAGTGAGAGTGCTCTAACCATTACAATACAGGACTCCCAAATGATGAGGTTTACCTGTTGTGAAAGAGACATAGAGTGCAGAGCAGGAATCAGAAGAACTCACCCATAAACCCTTTACATTTTATTGTATTTCCGAGCTAATATTTTCACAATATACATTATTATAGTGAGACTCCTTTTGACATCTGTTGGGATGACAGGCTGTAGATGTGACAGGCTGTAGGGGTGACAGTGTGAGTGTGTGGATGGAGAGGAGAGGTAGTTGATTATATAGGTTATATGCTGTCGGGGTGTGAGAACAGAAAGGAAAAGTTTGGCATTGCATCATCCCAATGTTACCCCACTGAACCAGCTCCCCCATCCCCCCAACACTCTGCGTTATAACAATGACAATTAATCCTTAACTTGTTAGTGTTGTTGTGTGGGAGGGGGAGGGTGGGGTGGGGGAAGATTTGTAGGTGATAAATCCTGTAGCTCAATGATCCTAAGAGAAACTTAAACAAGCACTCATCTTAATACCATTGAGTTACAGGACTTTTCACATCTTCTAGACTGTGTCTCAAAATGCTTCACAGACAGGATACACTGTAAAGTCAATTGCCTGTATATTTTGTGGGCGAAACACGGCAGCTGATTCCGCACAGCAGCGACCTCCACAAACAGTCATGGATGGATTTACCACATTATTCTTATGCGTGTGTGTGGGGGGGGGGGAGGAAATCAGTCACTTAAACGCAGGCACTTATTTGATATGATTCCAAGTAATTAAACAGGTGAGAATCTAAATCAAACATTAATCCAAAAGGCACTTTCCTGTAATATTGATCTTACTGAAAAGACAGGACCTGAGAGAGAGAAAGAGAATTGTGAAGAGTGTAAGATGGGGGGAGAGAGAGACAGAGAAATACAGGGAGAGAGAATGGCGGAAAGAGAATGGCAAAAACAGAGACTGGGAAGAGTGGATGGGGAGAGACAGAGAGGGAGACAGAGAGATGGAGAGAGAGAGAGAGAGAGGTGGGAAGAGTGTAAGATGGGGAGACAAAGAGACAGATAGGGAAAGAGAATGACGGAGAGAGAATGGCAGAAAGAGAGACTAGGAAAAGTGGATGGGGGGGGGGGGGGGTGGGGGAGACAGAAAGAGAGATGAAGAGAGAAAGAGATGCGCATTTGATATATCGGCCATCAGGTCAAAAGGATGTCACAAAGTTGTCACAAGATATTTTATACTACGGAGAGTGAAAAAACAAATTAACATTTGTAAAGCACCTTTCATGGTGGGAGGTCGTCCCCAAGGCGTTGAACAAGGAACCCAAGGAATATCTATTGGAAGCAAATGATGGTTACAAATGGTGTGGAGGTGGGAAGGAGGGAAGTGGGAACGGGAGGGGGTGGGTATCTCTGTACAGGAGCTCTCACACCAACACAGGCACATCCAGTATCAGCCATGGGTTGGCGAGAGCCAAGGCTTGGGTGGGGGTGGGGGGAGAGCCCAGAGTGTGTGTTGGGGTAACCGCTGGAGTCTAACCAGCTAAACCCACACAATAGCTTGGCCATTGATATCACTGTCTGACCAAGCTTTCCCACTGCTTGTCCAGCTAGGACCACCCTCCCCCGTTAGATAGTTGGTTGGTTAAGGCTTTGGCTGTAGGGTTAACAGTAGGAGGATTCACTGTCCCAGTAAATGGTCCTTTCAAATGTTTCTTCATCTTATTTTTGATCGAGAACAATTTTACTGGGTGAGGGGCATTGGGAAAATCTCTTCATCTCTCTGACACCCCTCACCCTCCCCAACCCCTCCCATTAGTCAAAACATTGGCCACAACTCCCCTTGAAGCGGAAGTTAAAAGATAAAGTGACAAAGGCATGATATAATGGCAGTGTTTTGTGTGTATGTATCACCGCCCACAAGTGGTGGGGGGGCACTCCTCCTCACTTTAGTGGTTTCTTCCTGACCCGGAGTCTCTGCCATCTTGTTTTATTCAGAGGAAGTGACTTTTTAGTTGTAAATTGTTGCACCAAAATATGGTACTTTGGGTTATTATTGGGTTAAAGTGAATATTTTAAGTGATTTGGCCCCAAAATTAAATGTTTGTAAAATCAGCCCATAGGCTTTGGGCTTAGCTTAATGTCCCGAACCTGTACGCAGGCACATGCACGCACACACACACTCACTCACACACACGCACACCACACACACACACAATGTTCCCACATGATATACTGTAAAGTGAATTGACTGTATATTTTTTGGGCAAAATGCAGCAGCCAACTGTGCACAGGATTGTCCCACAAACAATTGTTGGTGGGTTGAGTGGCCACATTTTCTCTGGGAGGATTTTTACCCTCAAGGGGAGAGATGGGGAGAGAGAGAGAGAGAGAGCGAAGCCGGTTAATCCCTCACCCATTGTTGCTCAAGCCAAACACCGTCCCTGCCTCTGCCATCTCCCCACCAGTCAGAACAAACAACCGGTACAGGTTTCACTGTATATGACGGTGTCGTTAACTTCGCCTTCAAGCACATCCATTGTCCCCACCCACCCACCCCGGGGGAGGTCATATCCTGTCTCTGACTCACAGGATATAGTTTGGGGACACGACAAGTCCAGCCACTGCCCGGATGGTGGAAAGTGAACTGGTCTGACCTTGTTATGTTCACTCACTCACTGGCGATTTCAAACCCAATCTGTTTGGCAGATTAACTTCCAAATAGCTACACAAAGAAAATCCATGGAGGAGAAGGGGAGGGGGCAAAGTGGGGCTGTTTTTTTGGGTTGACGTGGATTGAGTTGGGTTGTGGGTTGAGTTCGGTTGAGTTTGGTTGGGTTGAGGTGGGTTGGGTTGAGTTTGGTTGGATTGGGGAGAAGATGGAGGGAAACATTCTCTTTGTTAAGATTAACCCAAGGCTTGATGATGGCTGTTCCTCATGTTGGCTGAGCCAGTCACTGTGTGCTTGTGGTGGGGGGAGAGAGTGGAGGTGGGGTGAGGGAGGCTCAGATGCTGTTCAGGTTGTCTTTGGTGATCACACGGACCCCAATGATTCCCGGGAGGTCATTGCCTTTCTTGTTGCCCTTATCTCGCAGGTGAAGGGTATGCTGGGAATTAAGGTCGTTGACGTCAGCAGACAAGGTCACTTGACCAAGGAACTCGTCTTTCAACACATTCTTGTTCCAGACCTGGGAGAGATGAAAGGAACGAGAGAGAGCGAGAGAGTACGAAGAGAGAGCGAGAAAACAGAGAGAGACAAAAAAAGAGAGGAAAAGAGAATAAACAATTTATTAAACTCAGTTTATGCCAATAATATTCCTTGCATTTGATATATTGTCTTATTGTCTCTTTTGAGTTGCCCGAAAGTGCTGTATATTGTAGTGACTGTACATTTTGTGGAAGTCACGCGGCAGTCAATTTCGCACAGCGGTGTCCCACAAACAGCTGTGGATTGATTGACCTATTTATTATTATTATTTTATGGAGGGATTATTACCCCCGGAAAAGCGATCCTCCAAGCAACTGGGTTCCCACTGAGTGCTGGAAAACAGGAGTGAAGGAAGTAAGGAGACTTGCCTAAGGTTGTACCCTAACCAGGAATCGAACCCAGGTTCTCTCGCTTACAACTTGAAGACTCTAACTACTGAGCTACAGGACTATGGCTTGCAATGCCAGGGCTCTAACCACTGAGCTTTAGGACCGTGGCTTGCAAGGCCAGGGCTCTAATCACTGAGCTACAGGATTGTGGCTTGTGAGTGAGGCGAGGCCAGGTCTCCAACCACCGAGCTACAGGAGTGTGGCTTGTGAGCGAGATGAGGCCAGGGCTCTAACCACTGAGGTACGGGAGTGTGGCTTGCGAGCAAGCGAGGCCAGGGCTCTAACCCCTGAGGTACACGGTTCCTTGTACTATATAGACTTGTTGGTCTCTGACCTCAATGTGCAGAGGCTGGTTGGGTTTCTTCCTGTAGAAGATGCCTTTAACATTGAACTCGGGATCCACAGTGTCTTTGTGGATGGTAGAACGGACTTTCATCCCCTCACAGTAGATGATGACATAGGGGTCAGCTCCTACACACAGGGAGAGTGGCGTAGGGAGAGAGGGGGGAGGGACAGAAAGAGCGAGAGAGAAGGAGGTAGAGAGAGAGAGAGAGAGGGAGGGATGGACAGAGAGAAAGGGATGGGGAGGGACACAGAGAGAGGGATGGAGGGAAAGAGAGAGAGGGGGTGGGTGGGGGAGACAGAGAAGGGGAGAGGGAGGTGGAGTAAAGAGAGAGGGAGGGACAGAGAGAGAGGTAGGGGAGAGAAAGAGAAGGAGGGAGAGAGGGAGAGGTGGGGGAGAGAGAGAGGGAGGGTCAGAGAGAGAAGGGGGAAAGGAGAGGGACAGAGAGAGAGGTGGGGAGAGATGAAGGGAGATGGAGGGAGAGAGTGGGGGGTGGGAGGGAGGGGAGACAGGGAGCAAGAGAGAGAGTGGGAGGGACAAGGACAAAGAGAGAGAGAGATTGAGTGGGAGGGAGGGAGGGAGGGAGGAAATACAAGAGAAACAGCCATTAACATCGCACCTTCTCTTCTTCCTCTCTCAAATCACCAAATGTTCCCGACCGCCCTGTGCCACCGACCACAGATAGCTGTGAGGACAAAACCAGCCTCTCCCCCATCTCAATTCCCCTCCCCACACCTCAGCCAATCCCCCCCCCATTACCCCCACACAGCAAATCCCCCCACCCATTTTCCCCCGTCCAACCAACCCCGCGCTGGCTCACTTCACGGCAGTTTGTGGGGAGGTTGTTATGCGTGATCTGCTGCCGTGTTTCACTCACAAAACACACATTCCCTGCAGTTTACCGTAAATCCTGTGAAGTGCTTTGAGGCGCCCTGTCCTGGTATAAAGTTATTAATCGAGTTCAACACAACAGGGAATTTATGCAGATCAATTTCCCACAAACAGCCCTAAACCGAGCCACCAACTGTAGCTGAGGGATTATTGGTCATTTTCACCCAAGTTCTAGTTAGTTAGTTAGCTAGTTAGCTAGTTAGCCAACCTGACACATATGAGATTTGTTTTGCCCAGTCACGGAAACCTGTCACCGTGATCAGCTGGGTGTCTGTCTGACACACAGAGAGAGTATCAGGCCCAGATTGCCGAGAGTCGAGGCTTGGAGGCGGGAGGGGGAGGCCAGAGTGTGTGTTGGGCGGGGGGATGTGGGGAGAACCCAGAGTGTGTGTTGGAGGTGGGGAGGGTGAGGAGCCCACAGTGTGTGTTGGGGTAACTGCTGGAGTCTAACCAGATAAACCCACACAATAGCTTGGCCATTGATATCACTGTCTGGCCAAGCTTTCCCGCTGCTTGTCCAGCTAGGACCACCCTCCCCATTAGTTAGTTAGTTAGTTAGTGCTTTGGCTGCAGGGTTAACAGGAGCTGTAGTGGGAGGATTCCCAGTGACTGGGCTGCCCTCCCTGTTCTCACCAGCAGGTGGTGCACAAACCATAGGCTCCAATTTATCACAGGATCCAATAGTCTGCATGGGGAGAGACTTACTTACATCAGGGGAGGGCAGGGGAGAGGAAGAGGAGGGTAGGGTAGAGGAGGGGAGGGGAGAGGGAGGGGAGAAGAGGGGATGGGAGGGCGGAGGAGGAGTGCAGCGGAGAGGAAACATGTCAACCAGTGTGTAGGAGCTGGGTGTGGTGGGGTTGGGGTGGGAGGTCAGGAGACAGAGAGGGAGGGTGTTTGAGATGTTGGAGACTCGCTCTCTGGCCCATTTAATCTCATTTTTTCCAGCCTCATCCTCAGTGACTCCCAGCATCCTGGACAATAAATCACAGCCTCTCACTGACCTCACTGCAGCCAGGAGTTTAACCCCTTTCTCGCTCGTCTAACTTGCTGGCTGCAACTCTCGTGGAGTCCTGTAGCTCAGTGTTTAGAGCGCTCGCTTTACAAGGGAGAGACCTGGGTTCAATTCCAGGCAGGTCAGGGTGAAACCGTGGCCAAGTTTCCTTACTCCACACACACGGCTAATAATAATCCCTCAAAAGTAATGATAAAATTGGTCATTTCAACCCATGACTGTTTGTGGGGACGCTGCTGTGCACAATTCCCTTTGCCTCGCCCCCTCCCTGGCCTCCTTCGAGTCCCACCTTAAGACTCTTTTCAATGGGCCCATCGGCAACTCCTAATCACCCCCTTCCCTCCCACCTCGCCCCCACCGTCCTCAGCTCGGGTCTGAAGCAGTAACTGTCCAGGGCCTTGGGACATCCTACTGACGTGAAAGGTGCTTTACAAATGTAATTTGGTATTATATTTGATACAGCGCCTTATCACAACATTGAGGTGTCTCAAAGCGCTTCACAGAATATACTGTAAAGTGAATTGACTGTATACTTGTGGGCGACACACGGCAGCCAATTGCACACAGCAGTGAACCCACAATCAGTCGTGGATTGAGCAACCAAATTCTTATTGTTTATTTTGAAGGGATTATTAGCCATGGAAAATTATCCACCAATCGACTAACAACCGGGTTCAAAGGTGTGTGTGGGGAGCAAGGAAACCTGTCTAAGGTTTCCCCACCTGGGATTCGAACCCAGATCCTCTTGATTGTGAGGCGAGCTCTCTAACCACTGAGCTACAGGACTGTAATAATAATAATAATAATAATTATCCTTGCATTTGATATAGCGCTTTCCACATTTTCTAGACATCTCAAAGCTCCACAGAATACACTGTAAAGTGAATTGACTGTATATTTGTGGGCGAAATGCAGCAGCCAATTGTGCACAGCAGCGTCCCCACAAACAGTCGTAGATTGAAATGATCAATTTTATTATTGTGTATTTTTTTTTAGGAGGGATTATTATTAGGTGTGTATGTGGAGTAAGGAAACTTCCCAAGGTTTCGCCCTGATTTGCCTGGATTCGAAACCCAGGTCTCACACTTGTAGGGCGAGTACTCTAACTGCTGAGCCACAAGTCTGTACAGTATAGAGAGCTTGATGTGTGCAGTGATGGCTGAGGGTTAGGGTTGTGTTGAAGATGTTGGGATGTGACTGACCTGAGGCTCCATCCTGCCTGGCTAGGCCTCGGGCTTCTGTGACGTGGATCTGGGTGACCAGCTGGGGGTATCCACACAGACCACTCCAACAGGTCTTGGCTGGTTCATCCAAGGTCAGCTCTCTACAGCAACATCAGGCAGGATAGTGTCAAAAACAACAACCAACACCACCATCTATATTTGTACAGCTACAGGTCTCTCGCTTCCGAAGCCAGGGCTCTAACCACTGAGCTACAGGACTGTGGCTTGCGAGTGAGCAAGGCCAGGGCTCTAACCACTGAGCTACAAAAGTTCTATGTAACGCTAGGATTATTTATTATGAATATTAATATGAAACTGACACACTGTCTCTGACCTGAAGTTGGAGGAATTGTCTGTGAAGAGCCTGAGCAGGAAGTCCCCAGTGACTCTGGGCTCGAAGGTGGTTGGAATAATAACATAACGCCCCATGGGCAGAGCTTTCCGCAGGAAAATACACTTGGAGTTGATGTAGGCGGAGGAGGCGACTGACTGCTGCAGGGAATGCATCCGGTATTCCCTGTTTAACTCAACCTGAGACACAGACAAAGAGAGAGAGAGAGAGTGTGATGCTGAGGGAGAGAGTGTGTTCGCATTTCTGAGAGTGTGTGTGTGTTAGTGAGACTGGGAGAGAGAGTATGTTAACTGGACAGAGAGAGTGTTTGTTTGATTCCCCCCACCCCTGCCCCCATCTTCTTCTTCTTCCCTCACTCCCTTTCCCCACTTTCTCTCCTCCCTTTTCCCTGATCTTGCCCCCACCCATCTTTCCCTCCCTCTCTTCCTTGCCCCCCTTTCTCCCCCCTCTTCCTCCCTAACCCTAACCCATCCCACCTTTCCCTCCCTCTCCCCCCTTACCCTCTTTTCCCCCTTTCTCCCCTGGCCCCATTTTCGCGATTGTTTGTGGGGACACTGCTGTGCGCAATTTGGCTGCCGCGTTTCGCCCACAAGTATACAGTCGACTTTCCTGCTTTTCTTCCCCCTGCCTCGACCCCTCCCCTTTTGCTTCTTTACCCCCTTTTGCCCCTAGTCCCACTTCCGTGACTGATTGTGGGACACTGCTGTGCGCAATTTGGCTGCCACGTTTCGCCCACTAATATACAGTTACTTTTCCTACTATTCTTCATCCTGCCCTGATCCTTCCCACCCTGCTCTTGTCCTACCTGACTGTACAGTGCCTTGGGACGTCCTCTCGACGTGAAAGGCGCTATATAAATGTAAGTTTTGTTGTTGTTGTTAGCGAGAGAGAGAGTGAGTGTGTTAGTGAGACTAAGAGAGAAAGTGTGTGTTACTTATTTGAGAGTGGCAGATAGAGAGGACTGTCATAGAGAGAGTGACAACAAGAGACAGAGAGAGAGAGAGAGGGAGAGAATGGTCAGAGAGCGGAGATGATGGGGGGTGGAGGGAGGGAGGGAAGGAGGGGATGAATTACCACGAAGATCTGGAATCCCATTGACAGTTTCTCCCCCTTGTTGTCTGCCTGGGTGATTCTCAGGTCTTTCTGCTGCAAACATATCAGTACATCATCTTCCTCCTTCGTCACGTCAAACACAAACTGTGGGGGGGGGGGGAGAGAGTGTAAGAGAGAGAGGTCACATCAAACACAATCTGTGGGGAGAGAGGGAGTGTGAGAGAGAGAGAGCGAGAGGGAGTTTTTGAGAGACAGTGTGAGAGAGAGTGTGAAAGAGAGAGAAAACATTCTCCTGTTACAATAGCAGCAATGACAAAATAGCATTTATATATTAATACTATTGTAGTATATTTAATCCTTGTGTTTGATATATATAGTCCTTTATCGCATCTTATCGAGATCTCAAAGTGCTTCACAGAATAAATTGTAAAGTAAATTGACTTTAGTTTTGTGGGCGAAACACGGCAGCCAATTGCGCACAGCAGGGTCCCCACAAACAGTCGTGGGTTGAGTGACTAGATTATTACTTTTTGGGGGAGATTATTACTCCCGGAAATTGATCCACCAATCCTGATAACCAGGTTCCCAATTACTGCTAATAAACAGGGGCTTGTGGAGTAAGGAAACTTAGCATAAGGTGTCACCTTGCCCGGGAATCGAACCCGGGTCCTCTCGCTTGAAAGGCGAGCGCTCTAACCACTGAGCTTCAGGACTGCACCAAATACACTATATAGCTTGTGATACGATGTGAAGTGACTGTGCAGGTGGTGGAAGGTAAACTAGATGGACTTTGGTCTTGTTTCCTCAGGTAAATCCTTATGTTCCTGTAGTTCAGTGATTAGCTTAGTGATTACAAGCGTGAGACCTGTGTTCGAATCCAGGCAGATCAGGGCGAAACCTTGGGCAATGTTTCCTTACTCCACACACACACACACGCACCTAATAATAATCCATCCCCAAAAAACACAATAATAAAATTAGTCATTTCAATCCACAACTGTTTGTGGGGACGCTGCTGTGGGCAATTGGCTGCCGCGTTTCGCTCTCCCACAAATACAGTCAATTCACTTTACAGTATATTCTGTGAAGCGCTTTGAGGGAAGGGGAGTAGTGTAGAGGAGGTCCCAGCCTGTGTGTCTGACCTGGGGGTTCTGTAGGAAGGTGTCCTTGTAGTTGGTACAGCCGCCCGCCCTGTTCCTGAGCGGATCCTGGTGTTGCGTCCACTGACCGTGGGACCCGGCCTCCTCCCAGGTCTTGTGGACACTCAGGTACGAGGTGTTAATAACCCGGCAGACAACAAGGTCAGTAAAGTGGGTACAGAAATCATCAAAATTCATCCTGAGGGGAGAGACGCCATCACTCACACAGAGCCACTCACCTCAACACCTCCCCAACCCTTCAACCCCTCTGCAAACTCTCCCCTCCCCTCAACCACACCCTGAACCCCCTCACCTCCCCTCGCATCTCCCTGACCCCCTTGACTCAACCCCTCCCCCTCAACCACACCCTTCCCCAACCGCACCCTCCCCTCTCCTCAACCCAACCATGACCCCCCCTTTCCTCCCCCTCAAACCCACCTTGATGCCTCAACCCCTCGCTGACTGAGCCTCCTCTACCATCCAGAACCCCCTCAACTCCCTCCCTCACCCCAAGCCAACCATCTCTGACCACCCCCTCCCACTCTGACCCCCCGACTGTGAACCCCCTCAACTCCCTTCCCCTTTCTGGCCCCTCTCCTTTCTGACCCTCTTCCTCTTTGACCCTCCTCAACCCCCCAACCCATCGCTACAACTCCACCTCCCTTGCCACCTCCTCTCTGACCCGTCTCCCTGCCCACTCCGATAGCCCCCCACTCCCCCCTCCCACTCCTACATTCCCACTTCCCCCCTCCCCGATTCCCCCCCACCGCTCCCCACTGCACCCCTCCCTCCCCCATGCCCACTCACCCTCCTCCCCCTTTTCCTCCCTTGCTCCCCTTCCCCCCCATCCATGGTCACTCACCAGAACTCCCCATCATCCCGGATAGTCACCCCCAGCTTCTCGCGCTCGCTCTTACTGACATTCTGCCACTCGGCAGAGCTGTGGGTATGATCAGAGAGAGAGACAGAGAGAGAGACGCAGAGAGATAGTCACAGAGACAGAGAGATAGACAGAGGGAGAGAGGAAGAGAGATAGAGCAAGGGAGACAGAGAGAGAGAGAGACATGGTGAGACAGCAAGAGAGACAAAGACAAGACAAGATAGAGAGCGAGAGAGATAGAGAGAGACAGAGAGAGGGAGAGAGAGAGGTCAGAGACATTAAATACAAAAGCAACCCCTTCCCTCCATTTCCTTCCCCCACCTCCACCTCTTTCCCTCAGTACCCCCTCCCCCCAATCGCTTCCAAACAGCGTTCTCTTAAAGGGTTGCACTGTGTAGAGCCTCACAAGTCACAGAACCTGCGTTTGATTCCCAGGCAGCACAAGACCTTAGGCAAGAAAGCCCTCATTTCAGCTCCCCCTTCCTCCCTCTCCCGCCACCAACAGTCAGCTCCCCCTCACCCCCTCCACCCTGCCCTCCCCACCACACCCCCTCACCTGTCGCTCCACGGACCGTTCCATTCTTTCTGTCCCCAGGGATTCCTCATCCTGATCATGAAGAGTTTCTCAGCCTTGAAGTAGGCCAGGAGCCCATGTCCCAGCCTAACTTTCCTGACGTCTGTCACGGCGTAGGCGTGACCTTTGACCAGCCCGCTGTCCATCCGCAGCTCCATTTCACTGGCCGAGGTGACCTGGAGAGAGAGAGGGAGAGAAAGGGTCAGAACCGTGACTTCCATCGAGCCACAACCAAGACAATAGCAACAACAATAAAATTACAAGTATAGAGCGCCTTTCACATCGGGAGGGCATCCCAAGGTAATGAACAGTCAGGACTGGACACGAGCAAGGGGGAGGGGTAGGGGAGGGAGGAGGGGAGGGAGAGAGTTAGGCCTTGAAGGAGGCGAGGGAGCGAGGCGAAGGGACTGTGGGATGGAATTTCAGAGTGCGGGAGGCAGAGAGGCTGAAAGCCCACCTGCCAATGGGGGGGGGACAGATTGACCAGAATGATACCAACGTTTAAAGGGTTAAATTACAAAGTCAGGCTGCAAAAAGTTGGTCCCTTGAGTTGAGAAGGTTGAGGCTGCTGTGATTGAGGTGTTTATAATAATAAAGGGATTGGATAGGGCAGCTACAGGCAAACTATCTCCTCTGGTGGGGAATCCAGAACAAGGGACGTCATCTTATAATCAGAGCCAGGCCATTTAGGAGTCAAATCAGGGGCAGTTTTTCACTCAACCCAAAGGACAGTGGGAATCTGGGACTCCCTCCCTCCCTCCCCCAAAAGGCTTTGGATTATGGCTGGATCCATTCCCATTGCCCAGGCTGAGGTGGGGAAATGTTTGTTAGGTCAGGGTATCAAGGGATACGGGGCAAAGGTAGGGAATTGGTAGTTGAGGGACAGATCAGCCATGATCTTATAGAATGGGAGGAACAGGCTGGAGGGACTGAATGGCCTTCTCCTGTTCCTATGTTATAATCACATAATAATAATCATTGCATTTGATATAACGCTTTTCACGTCTTCTAGACTGCCTCATGGAATCATAGAATCTTACGGCACAAAAGGAGGCCATTAGGCCCTTCAAGTCTGTGTTGGCGGGAAGTCTCAAAGCACTTCACAGACAGAATATACATTAAATATGTATATGTAAAGTGAATTGACTGTATACTTTGTGGCCGAAACGCGGCAGCCATTGCGCACAGCAGCGTCCCCACAAATAGTCATGGATTGAAATGACCAATTTTTATTATTACGTTTGTTGTTTTGGACGGATTATTATTAGGTGCGCGTGTGCGTGTGTGTAGAGTAAGGAAACTTGCCCAAGATTTTGCCCTGACCTGACCTGCCTAGATTCGAACACGGTCTCAATGCTTGTAAGGTGAGTGCTCTAACCACTGAGCTACAGATCTCTATGTTAGTATGTCGTCGTTCCCCCACTCCTGTCAGTACAGACCCTGATGGAGGCGCTGAGTAGACCCTCCCTGTTGTGGACTTTCAGGAGTTTCTCGAACAGCAGTATCCTCTTCTCCTCGTCCCCCGCGTAACCCTCCTCCAACATGTCTATCTGCTCAGACACTCCGCCGGTGAAGTCCACCAGGGCATCTGCTGTGTTTCCCCCGTCTAGAGCCTCGTAACAGCCAGCCAGCCTGCGGGGGGTGGGGGGGAGAAACACACAGCCCCTTTACACCACACACACACACCATCTCAGCAGTCACTTGGCATGGAGTGTTACGCACTATATATAATAATACTGGCATTTGATACAGCGCCTTATATAGGGTCTTCTAGACGGTGTCTCAAAGTGCTTCACAGAATATACTGTAAAGTGAATTGACTGTATATTTATGGGCGAAAAGCGGCAGCCAATTGCGCACAGCAGCGTCCCCACAAACAGTCGTGGATTAAAATGGCCAATTTATTATTGATTTGTTGAGGGATTATTATCAGGCACGTGTGTGGGGTAAGGAGACTTGCCCAAGGTCTCACCCTGACCTGACTGGATTCAAACAGTCTCACACTTGTAAGGCTAGTGCTTTAACCATTGAGCTACAGGACTCACTTCTTCTAGATTGTGTCTCAAAGTGCTTCACAGAATATATGGTACTGTAAAGTGAATTGACAGTATATTTGTGGGCGAAATGCGGCAGCCAATTGCGCACAGCAGCGTCCCCACAAACAGCCGTGGATTGAAATTACCAATTTATTATTGTTTTTTCCTTCAAGGGATTATTATCATGCATGTGTGTCTGTGTGTGTGTCTGTGTGTGTGTGTGGAGTAAGGAAACTTGCCCAAGGTTTGTCCCTGACCTGCCTGGAATCGAACCCAGAGATCTCTTGCTTGTGAGAGCTCTAACCACTGAGCTAGAGGACTTCACAAAACAGTACAGTATACTATATACTGTAGCTATGTGTGTCCCACTCTTTGTGTGGGTATATGTGTGTGTGTGGCTCTCTCTTTCTCTGCCTCTGTGTGTGTCTCTCTCTTGGCCTGTGTATGTCTCTGTGTGTGCGTGTGTGTGTATCTACATAGTATATTCCCAGATATTATTTATCAGCGGAAATTGAGTTAATTTACTCTTGTAAGAATCAGGGCTTTCTGCTTGCGCTGTCTGTGTCTGTGAGTGTCTGTGGGGAGCCTATTCCATTATATTTACAGCTCTCTCGCTAGAGTAATGTTTCTGTTGATGTGTTTTTAATGCCCTTCCACCCCCTCCTGCACCCCCCCTCCTCCCCTCATTTATTGCAGCTGTTTCCTCTGGTTGGATTGTTCTGGACAAAATAACAAAGTGTAGAATGATAATAATAATCCTTGCATTTGATACAGCGCTTTTCACATCTTATTGACATCTGAAAGCGCTTCACAGAATATACGGTAAAGTGAATTGACTTTATATTTGTGGATGAAACGCGGCAGCCAATTGCACACAGCAGCGTCCCCACAAACAGTCATGGGTTGAAATGACCAATTTTTATTATGGTGGGTTTTTTTTTGGTATTATTAGGTGTATGTAGTAAGGAACCTTGCCCAAGGTTTTACCCTGACCTGCCTGAATTCAAACACGGGTCTCATGCTTGTAAGGCGAATACTCTAACCACCGAGCTACAGGAGCTCCACTGATGAGGGTGTGGTGTGTGGACTTACTTGGCGTAAGCCTTCTCCACCAGAGCACTCCAGAACTCGTTCTGGGAGTTGGAGTGACAGTAGACCAGTTTGCCATTGACAGTGGGCAGGCGGTCGTCCACCACCACATCCCACCACCCCCCAAACCGCCAGAACCGGAAGTGGAATATCCCGGCGTATTGGTCAGCTCGATCGGCCACCCATTCCTGATCCCTCCAGTTGGGAATAACCTGAGGGCGGTCACCGGGACAACACAGGGGGAGGAGGAGGGTACAAGATGGGGGGAGGGAGGGGAGTGGTGGGGGAGGAGAGGAGAGGATGGGGGTATGTCGTGTGGTGGGGGAGAGGGTACAGTGTGAGGGGTGGGAGGTAGGGAGGTAGGGGTGAGAAGGTAGGGTGAGGGAATGGAGGGTGAGAGAGTAGGGGGAGAGGGTTTGGTTTAAGGGTGTATAGGGTGGGGGGGTGAAAAGGTAGGGAAGAGAGGGTGGGGTGAGAAGGCAGAGGGTGAAAGGTTAGGGGGAGAGGGAGAGTGTATGGGGTGGGGGGAGAGGGTATGGGGTGGGGTAGAGGGTATGGGAGAGGGTATGGGGAAGAGAGAGGATGGGGGGTGGGTATGGGGGAGAGGGTGGGTACGTGGGGAGAGGGGATGGGGATGGGAGGGAGAGGGCATGGGGTGGGGGGGAGAGATGCAAAAGCAAAATTAGTTCGACAATGACAAGAGAGGAAACAATAATCTTAATTAAGTTTCTTTTTTTTATACATCTTCCAAAAACAACAACTACACATGACATTTACACAGAGTCTCTCACAGGATCAGGAGGACGTCCCAGGCACTGGGCTGGACAGTCAGGCATTGGGACCCAACCTGGGAGCTGGAGTATGAGGAGTGGGGGTAGGAGGGTGACCGAAGGCACGGTCGAAGAGGAGGGTCTTGTAGGAGGCGAGCGAGTGAGGGAGGGGACGAGGGGAGGGTGACGGGGAATACAGAACCAGAGGTTGGAGTAGAGGCTGAAGGCCTGCCCACTGAGGGTTGACGTGTTTGCTCTGCACAATGATGTGGATTTGGACCCACAAAACTCCCTGACAGTCACATGTCAGTGAACAGGAGGGACCTGCGAGATAGAGGGGGGAATACTGTCCTCAGACACGCATTTGGGCCCAAATAATATAAACAAGTTGCTCTCTCGCTAAAAGATGTTGATCTTTATATATCTCTATAAGATTCACATCAGCCATGATCTAATAATAATAATAATCCTTGCATTTGATATAGCGCTTTTCGCATCTTATCGACGCCTCAAAGCGCTTCACAGAATATACTGAATATAAAGTGAATTGACTGTATATTTGTGGGCGAAATGCGGCAGCCAATTACTGCATCCCCACAAACAGTCGTGGATTGAAAATGACCAATTTTATTATTGTGGGTTTTTTGGATGGATTATTATTATTAAGCGTGTGTGTGTGGAGTGAGGAAACTTGCCCAAGATTTCGCCCAGACTTGCCTGGATTCGAACACAGGTCTCACGCTTGTAAGGCGACTGCTCTAACCCACTGAGCTATTTGATCTAATTAAATGGCATTACAGGCTCAACTGAATGGCCTCCTCCTGTTCCTATGCTAACAGATGCCTTCCCTCCCTGGCCCCTCTCTCTCTCTCTCTCTCCACACTCCACTATCTGCTGCCTCCTGCCTATTCCTCCTCCCCTCTGCCCCATATTGGCAGTCTGTGCATTCAGCCACTACTGTTTACACAGTTTACAAGTAAATTAGTGTGGATTGAAAGGTCTTTCGCCCACAAATATACAGTCAATTCACTTTACAGTATATTCTGCGAAGCGCTTTTGGGACACAGTCGATAAGACATGAAAAGCGCTATATCAAATGCAAGGATTATACACAGGATACACTCGTAAAATGTAGTGACTGTGCATTTTGCAGGTGCCACACCCTCCTCCCCCCTTTGCAAAGACCTCACCCCCACTCCCCCCTCACCTCACGGAGACCTCACCCCCTTACGAGTGGCCCCCCACCCCACCTTGCTGGAGCCTCAGCCTGTGCTGTGCTGGGCTGTGGGGGAGCCTGGAGCCCCCAATGTTTCCCTGGTTGGGGAGAGGGGACCTTACCTTCTGCCACAGGCTCTCTCTGGTGGCCAGGCTGGAACACGCGGCCACAAACCAGCAGTTTCCCAGCTGCCCCTGGTGCAAATCGTGGGCGCTCATCCCGTCAACAAACAGGTGGGGGTCATTGCAGATATCCTGTGGTGGGGGGAGAGAGAAAGCGAGACATTAGAGAGGGTGGGCCGTGGGGGGAGGGTGCTATACCGCTCGATAGTCCGAACTGAAAATGAAATAAGATTTGTTAATCCGAACGTTTCCATCCTTAGGGTTAGGTTTAGGGTTAGCGTTAGGGGAAGCTTCGGACTAACGAACCTTTGGACTAATGAATCTTCGGACTATCGGGCGCTAACCGGGTGAGCTGTGTGGGGAGGGGGAGCTGTGGGGGCTGTGGGGGGAGGGGGGGAGGGTGAGCTGGGGGAGGGAGGGTGGACTGGGAGAGTGAGGAAGGGAGGGTGGGGAGGGAGGAAGTGCTGAGGAAGGAAGGGTGGGCTGGGGGAGGGAGAGAGGAGGGAGATTAATTTACCATGTCCCAGGAGTCTGTTCCTTCCCACCTTTCCCTATTCCCCCAGTTTGCGAACAGTAAAGAGTCCCACATCTCCCCACTCACAGTCCCAGCGCAGATAACACGTCATCTCATCAACTAAACCAAACGCTTCCTCCGTGTGTAGCGACTGGTATTTTATGATAATAATAATAATCCTTGCATTTAATATAGCGCTTTTCACATCTTATGGACGTCTCAAAGCACTTCACTGAATATATTCTAAAGTGAATTGATTGTATATTTGTGGGCGAAATGCGGTAGCCAATTGCGCAAGCAGCTTCCCCACAAACAGTCATGGATTTAAATGACAAATTTTATTATTGTGTTTTTTTGGGAGGGATTATTATTACGCGTGTGGAGTAAGGAAAGTTGCCCAAGGTTTCACCCTGACCTGCCTGGATTTGAACACAGATCTCACACTTGTAAGGTGAGTGCTCTAACCACTGAGCTACAGGAGCTCCACCTGCCTTTCAGCTAATTTGTGCAACTCTCTTTCCCTCTCTCCTCCCAAATCCCTCAAAACCCATCTTGAAATCCTCCCTCATTGTAGATTCCTGTAGCTCAGTGGTTAGAGAGCTTGCCTCACAATCGATAGGACCTGGGTTCGATACCTGCAGGGAGGTAGAGGCTTTTGGCAAGTTTCCTTACTCTACAGGCCTTTTTTTTTAACCTGTAAATAGGAATCTGGTTGTCAGTAGATTAGCGGATTGCTTTCCTGGGGTAATAATCAATTCAAATTAAACAACAAGAATAATTTGGTCACTCAATCCATGACTGTTGGTGGGGACGCTGCTGTGCACAATTGGCTGCCACATTTAGCCCACAAATATACAGTCAATTCACTTTATAGTATATCCTGTGAAGCGCTTTGAGACGTCTAGAAGATGTGAAAAGCGCTATATCAAATGGAAGGATTAATATTATTATTTGTATTATTATTATTGAATGCAAACCTTTCCATCCTTCCTATCCCCTTACCAACCCGCCCCCTCCCTCCGCTCAGCAGGCTCTGGCCTGCTCCAGGTCCCTTGTCCCACCCACCCCACCATTGGCGGGCGATCCTTCAGCCACTCTGCCCCCAACCTCTGGAATTCCATCCCGCTGTCTCCCCACCTTGCCCCATTCCTGGCCTCCTTCAAGACTCTCCTCTTTGATGGATCCATCGGCAACTCCTAATCCCCCACTTCCCTCCCAGCCCCCGAATCCTCAGCTCGGGTCTGAAGCACCAACTGTCCAGCACCTTGGGACGTCCTCATGGTGTGAAAGGCGCTGTACAAGTGTGATTTTGTTGTTGCTGCTGTGTGTCTGGTGTTTATACACCACATGAGGGCCCACCCATGATCCTTTCCCCAGTCCCATACCCTGTCTTTATCCGCAAATCCCTTCCACTTTAATCTACAATAATATGAATAATACATATAGAGTGTAGATGCAGTGATCTGACCACTTGATCTCAAGTGCTTTACCATGTACACAACAAGGAAATACACTGCACAGGAGGAAGCCGGGAATATTTTTATATTGATGATGTATAAATTGAATGATGATGTTTCCAGAGTGATTCCTATAATCATCATCTCACTCCCGGGGACTGACAATAGCAACAACAACAGTACATTGGGGTAGAGTCTGGAAAACTAGTCAGAAATGGCAGACAATGTACCTGCTCAATAAGGTACCTATTCACCTCACACAGAGGAGCCATTTATAAAAAGTTAAAAGTTTACTTTGTACCCCCACCCCTCAACCCTCCCTGCCGCCACCCCTCCTTCCACCACCACTCTCCCTGCGCCATCCACCACTCACTCCACCCCCGACCCTCCCTGCCACCCCAACCCTCCCTACCCCTCCCTGCCCCCTCACCTCTGCCTCCACCCCAACTCTCCCTGCTTCCCACCCCATCTCCCATTCCCCCCACACTATCTTCCCTGCCCACCCACCCCTCTCTCCACCACCCCCCCTCCCTGGTCAGTGTCAATGTAACCTGTTGTTGTTGGCTGGTCAGGTCAGGCCTCCCAGTCTGGATGGTGCGAGACCAGTGGCCAGAGGCCGGGCCTGAATGGGGCCTTTGTGAATCCCACATAGTGTTCAAAGGGCCACAACAGGCCTGGCTGGGGTAAAAGGACGGACAGTGGGGCCTGGGTCACTGTGTGAGGGCCTCAGCTTTCTCTCTATTCAGGTCACTCAACAGGCAATCAGACAATCGGTCGGTCACTTGTGCGAGATTCTTTCACCACCAACAACAAATCATACCACAATGACAACAACAACTTGTATTTATAAACAGAAGCGCCCGTCACCAGAGCTAGTGGCCTGGGTACTAGTCCTTACATGTGATAATAATAATCCTTGCATTTTGATATAGCGCTTTTCACGTCTTCTAGGCCAGTGGTTCTCAACCTTTTTCAATAATGTACCCCCTGTTAATTTTCAACATTATTGTGTACCCCACCCCCAACCACATACACACACACACACCACCCCCCTTATTCCACTTGCATTTTATGACCAAGCTTTTCTTATGTAACAAAATAACTGGCACAAACAAAACAAGAGGAATAACAATTAAATATACAATTTGGAAGTCTATAAAACGCTAAGTAAGAGAGCTAAATAAACCAATGTACCGTCACCTGTATCCCCTGGAAGTAATTTTGTACCCCCTGGGGTACACGTACCCCTGGTTGAGAACCGCTGTTCTACACTGTGTCTCAAAAAGCTTCATGGAATATACTGTAAAGTGAATTGACTGTATATTTGTGCGCAAACCATGGCAGCCAATTGCGCACAGCACCGTCCCCACAAACAGTCGTGGATTGAAATGAACAATTTTATTATTGTGTTTTATTTTGGACAGATAATTATTAGGCATGTGGAGTAAGGAAACTTGCCCGAGGTTTCGCCCTGACCTGCTTGGATTCGAACACGGGTCTCACTCTTGTAAGGGGAGTGCTCTAACCACTGAGCTACAGGACTCCACAGGACTCTATACTGTAAAGTGAATTGACTGTATATTTGTGGGCGAACTGCAGCAGCCAATTACGCATAGCACCGTCTCCACAAACAGTTGTGGGTTGAAATGACCAATTGATTAATATTTTTTGGGGGGTGATTATTATCAGGCTTGTGTGTGTGGAGTAAGAAAACTTGCCCATGATTTCACCCTGACCTGCCAGGAATCGAACCCAGGTTGTGTTGGGTTACTGACCTCCGTTAATTATTAACGGGCAGAGAGGAGTGGAGTGGACGCTGTTTGTTTTACGGGAAATAAAAGTCTCAGTGTGTGTGAAGCGAGTTACACCTGCTGCCACCGCAACCCAACCTAACACAGAACAGAACAGGCCGTGACAAGCACCACGGCGCTGGGCAGATCACTCTACAACAACAACAACAACAAAATTACACTTGTATAGCACCTTTCACGTCAGGAGGATTTCCCAAGGCTCTGGACAGTTACTACGTCAGACTTGAGCTGAGGATAGGGAGGGATTAGGAGTTGCCGAAGAGTCCATCGAAGAGGAGTCTTGAGGCGAGACATGAAGGAGGCCAGGGAGGGGGCGAGCGAGACGGAGGGACTGCGGGATGGAGTTCCAGATGTTGAGGGCAGAGTGGCTGAAGGCTCGCCTGCTAATAGTGGGGTGGGTGAGTCGGGGGAGGTGGAGCAGGCCAGAGCCTGCTGAGCGGAGGAGGCGGGCAGGTTGGTAAGGGGATAGGAGGTCATGGATGTAGGGTGCGGCAAGGTTGCAGAGGGCTTTAAGTGTGAGGATGTCTCAAAGCGCTTCTCAGAATACACTGTAAAGTGAATTGACTGTATTTTTGTGGGTGAAACACGACAGCCAATTGCGCACAGCAGCGTCCCCACAAACAGTCGTGGTCTGAAATGACCAATTTTATTATTGTGGTGTTTTTTCTGGAGGGATTATTATTAGGCGTGTGGAGCAACGAAACTTGCCCAAGATTTCGCCTTGACCTGGCTGGATTCGAAACACAGGTCTCACGCAAGTGCTCTAACCACTGAGCTAAAGGACAGGGAAGAGGGAGAGAATTAGGGAGAGAGTTGGGGGGAGAAGAGAGAGAGAGTGAGAGAGAGGAAACCCAGTGACTTTCCTGGCTGGAGGCTGAGATCTTAATGACTTCCATATGTTGGCAAAAGAATGAGTCATCGAAAAAAACAACACAATAAATCTTCCCCTCTCTCTCTCCAGTCATGTTGTTTTGCTGTGTTTGTGACTGACTGGATCTCTCTCCACATTCTGTCTTTTCCTCCCCCTCTATCTTCCCTCTATTAACCACTTTCCCATCCTCTCTCACACTCACACCATTCCCCTTTCACCATCCTCTGTCTCTCTCTCTCTCTCTCTCTCTCTCTCACTCTTGCCCTCACTCTCACTGTCCCCCCACTATCTCTCTGCTCTCTATAGAATGCTCTCCCTCACTCCCCACTCCTTGACCACCTCTCTCCTCTCTTTCAATTCCTGAAAAATGGAAACCTATCCTCTTTGACCGCTTACAGCTCCCTCCCCCAGCTCTTCCCCCCGACTCGGGAGTCAGGCTCCGCCATTGTGAAGCACTCTGAGACGCTGCCCTGCGTGTATAACACCTTTCATGTCAGGAGGACGTCCCAAGGCCCTAGACAGTCACTGCTTCAAACCCGAGCTCAGGGTGGGGGGAGGATTGGGAGTTGCCGATGGGTCCATTGAAGAGGAGAGTCTTGAGGCGAGATTTATATAAGAACATAAGAATTAGGAGCAGGAGTAGGCCATTCGGCCCTTCAAGCCTGCTCCGCCATTCAACAAGATCATGGTTGATCTTCTAACCTAACTCTGATTACCTGCCCTATCCCCATATCCCCTAATCCCTCTATTTCAAAAATCTATCAGTCTCAGCCTTGAAAATGGAGGAGGCCAGGAGTGGGGTGGGGGGTGGGCGAGGTGGAGGGACTGCGGGATGGAGTACCAGAGGTTGGGGCACAGTGGTGAAGGATCGCCCGCCAATGGTGGGGGCGGGTGGGTTTGGGGACATGGAGCAGGCCAGAGCCTGCTGAGCGGAGGGAGGGGGTGAGCAGGTTGTTAAGGAGATAGGAGATCATGGATGTAGGGTGGGATGAGAACATGAAGGGAGTTTCTCTCTCTCTCTCTCTGATTCTCTGTCTCTCTCTCTCTCTCTCTCTCACACAATGTCCTGGCCAACAATTCCTTCTCCTCAAATAAAAATTGGTCATTCACTTCATAGCTGTTTGTGGGACTTGGCATGTCAAACTCACAGTCACTGCGTTTTACAATGAAACCCTGTGAAGCACTTTGAGACCATTCCAATAACCTCTCCGTGGGATTTCCATGTGTTGGGATGGGACGCATGATTTGGTTTGAAGTCTGTTAAGTAATGATGATGGGTTTCCGTGTGTGTGTGTCTGACAAAACAAATATTATTATGGGATCTTTAAACATCTATCTGTCCTGATTTCCCCGTCTCCTTCTCTCTCACATCGACAACTCCCCCCTCCAACCCCCCCACCTCCCCCCATCCCCGCCTCTCTCTCATTCTCTTGTCTCCTCTACCTCCACCTCCACACTCCTCTCTTCCTTTCCGTCCTTTCCTCCCTGGCTGCACCAGCAGTGGGAAGCTTTCCACACAAAGCTGTCAACAACACTGTGTGTTTTTTTTAGTTGGTTCGACTCCAGCAGTCACCGCCCCACATTGCTGACCAGTGGGACGCTGCTACGCGCAATTGCCTTCTGCGTTTCGCCCCAACAAAATACACAGTCATTTCTCTTCACGGTATATTCTGTGAAGCACTTTAAGACATTAGAACAACAACAACAAAATTACATTTATAGAAGACATGATAAGGCACTATATCAAATACAAGGCTTATTATATTAATAATAATCCTTGCATTTTGATGTGGCGCTTTTTCACATCTAATTGACGTCTCAAAGCTCGTCAGTGAATTTGTGGGTGAAATGCAGGTTTCCATGTGTGTCTGAAGCAGTGTCCCATAAACAGTCGGGGATTGAAAATGACCAGTTTTTTTTTGTGTGTGTGTGTGTGCGTGCGCGTGCGTGCATGTGTGTGTGGAGTAAGGAAGCTTGCCCAAGGTTTCGCCCTCATCTGCCTGGATTCCATCACAGGTCTTACACTTGTAAGGCGAGTGCTCTAACCACTGAGCTACAGGAGAAAAATAATCATATAGCACCTGCTTTAGTCAGTACTGTTCTTGCCACTGAGTTAGGAGGTTGTGGATTCAAGCCCCACATCGCACTATAATAATAATAATAATTCTTGCATTTGATACAGCATCTGATCAGGTCATTGAGACGTCTCAAAGGTCCCACAAAGAGGCGTGAATTACCAAACTGTTTATTTTCTTAACAAAAACGCAAAATGCTGAAGATTGATGCTGGAAATCTAAAACAGAAACACATATGGCTGGCAACACTCAGCAGATCAGGCAGCATCTATGGAGAGAGGAAAGTTGGTCAATGTATTGGATCCACGACCCTTCGACAGAACCCTTCGGTCTGACAAAGGATCGTGGACCCGAAACATGGACTCACTTTCTGCCTGACCTGCTGAGTGTTCCCAGCCATTTCTGTTTCAGATTTCCAGCATCTGCAGTATTTAACATTTTTAATCCTGTAAAGTGAATTGACTGTATTTTGTGGGAGAAACTCTACAGCCAATTATGCAGAGCAGAGTCCTACAAACAGCCATGGATTGAAATGATTCATTCATTATTGTTTTTAAAGGGATTATTATGCCCCGGAAAAGTGATCTGCCTGTTGATTAATAATCGGGTTCCTACTGACTGCTGGTAAACAGAGGTGTGTGTGTGTGTGAAGTAAGAAAACTTGCCTAAGGTTTTCGCCCTGCATGGGAATCGAACCCAGGTCCCCTCACTTGCGAGTTGAGAGCTCTAACCACAGAGCTACAGGATTCCATGATGTGGGGGAGAACAGGATTAAAGCTTCCCCATCACCAGGTACAGACTTATGGCATCTCAACCAGGTTTTGATGAGTTCCTGAGCGGTTTGAATACAGATAGCTTTGCCCTGAGGTTACAAGCACAGATCTACAAACTGGTTCTCCCAGTGTCTCTCTTGAAATCTCTAAACATAGAAACCTAGCCAAAGGCAAACAACTCCACACAAAAGCCAATTGGAGGGCAGAACGATCACAGGGTGAGACTGTGACTCATTTAAGGAACTGTTGGTAACAGCAGTTAATGATTTACAAGCAATCAATTGACTCAACGCCAGAACATCTCAAAGCGCTTCACAGGCTTTCATTGTAAAGTTCCTCTGGTTGGCAGACTCCGGTCTACTCTATATCCCTCGCTCAGTCCAGCCTACCATCAGCCTCTCTGACCCCACCAACAACCTCTCTGATTCCACCCTCTAGAACTCCATCTGCAAATCCCTGCACCTCACCACCTACTGCACCTCCCTCAAGTTCCATCTTAAGACAACAACAAAAAATGACACTTGTATGGTGCCTTTCACATCAGGAGGACGTCCCAAGGTGCTGGACTAGTCACTGCTTCAAACCCGAGCTGAGGATGGGAGGGGGTGAGGGGGGATTAGGAGTTTCCAATGGGTCCATTGAAGAGGAGAGTCTTGAGGCGAGACTAGAAAGAGGCCAGGGAGAGTATGAGATGGAGGGACTGCGGGATGGAGTTCCAGAGGTTGGGGGCAGAGTGGCTGAAGGCTCGCTCGCTAATAGTGGGGTGGGTGGGTCGGGGGAGGTGGAGCAGGCCAGAGCCTGCTGACCAGAGTGGGTGGACAGCTTGGTAAGGGGATAGGAGTTCACGGTGGGGCGAGTTTGTGGAGGGCTTTAAATGTGAGGACCAGGATCTTAAATGCAAGTTGTTGTTGCTGTAATCCAATTCATGCACAGCCCTGCCGCCAGAAACAGCCATGAAATAAATGAGTGCTGTTATCTGGCCTGGCCACCAGACAGAGAGAAACTCCCTTCTCTTGTGTAATTGTGGTAAACAGTTCAATTGATATCTAAATCGTGCCTTTCAAGTTAAATGTCATTTGAAATGTCTCAACCTTTGATATTTCAAGTCTGACTGATTGGTCACAGGTGGGGCTTAGTTTGTTATTGTCAACTACACCTTCCCAATTCCTCCCCCATAAACTGCAGATAATCCAGAACTCTGTGGCCCATATCCTCTACCACTCCAAGTTCCCTGATCCCATCCTCACCCGACACCATTGTCAATGGGAGTCCTGTAGCTCAGTGGTGAGAGAACTCGCCTTACAAGTGAGAGACCTGTATTCAATTTCAGGCAGGTTAGGGCGAAACCTTGGACAAGTTTCTTTACTCCACACACCTAATAATAATTACTCCCCCCAAACAATTTGGTCATTTCCATTCATGATTGTTTGTGGGAACGCTGCTGTGCACAATTGGCTGCCGAGTTTCGCCCAGAAATATACAGTCAATTAACTTTACTGTATATTCTGTGAAGCGCTTTGAGACGTCTAGAAGTGAAAAGAGCTACATCAAATGCAAGGATTATTATTATTATCACCCAGAGGATTCAATTCAAAATCCTGGTCCTTATCTTTAAAGCCTTCTGTGACCTTGCCCCACCCTACCTCTGTGACCTCCTAATCCTCTAACAACCTGCCCACCCCCTCCATTCACCAGGCTCTGGCCTGCTCCATGTCCCCCGACTCACCCACCCTACCATCAATAGGCGAGCTTTCAGCCACTCTGCCCCCAACCTCTGGAACTCCATCCTGCAGTCCCTCCGCCTCGCCCTCTCCCTGGCCTCCTTCAAGTCTCGCCTCAAGACTCTCCTATTTGATGGACCCATCGGCAACTTCTAATCACCCCACTTCCCTCCGCCGCCCCCACCTGCCTTCAGCTCGGGTCTGAAGCAGTGACTGTCCAATGCCTTGGGACGTCCCCCTGACGTGAAAGGCGCTGTATATACAAGTGTAATTTTGTTCTGGTTTTGTTCAGCCTGACACATAGTTAAACGAAACTGAGAATTCTATGTTTCTCGCACATGGAAATCCCAAAGATAGATTAATAATATTAATTGCATTTGATATAACACCTTAATGCTGTCCCTAAAACTCTCTGAACCTGTACACAACTTAGGCATCAGGTTCGATCCCCAGTTATCCTTCCTCCCCCACAGCCAGTCCTTCACCAGCACCGCTTTCTTCCATCTCCACTACCTTGCCCATCTCCGCCAATACCGCACCCCAACAGCTAGCGAAACCCTGGCCCATGCCTTTGTCACCTCTCTGTTAGATTACTCCAACGCCCTCCTCGCCAGTCTCTTCTCCACAAAATTCAGCTCATACAAAACTCCGCCGCCCGCATTCTCACCCGAACCAAACTTCTCTCCCTGATTACCACAGTCCTTGCCAAACTGCACTAGCTCCCTGTCACAAAGTGGATCCACTTCAAGATCCTCACTCTAGTGTATAAATTCCTCCACCCCTCTGCACCCCACTCCCACCATCCCCACCGCTCTAACCTCCTTTCTCCTCACAGCAGTACCTGCTGCCTCTGCTCTACTGGGTCTGGTCTCCTCCTTGTCCCCCGTACCCTCCGCTCCACCATCAGTGGCCTTAACTTCAGCCACTACGCCCCAAAACTCCCTCTCTCAACCCCTCACCTCATCCCCTTCTTTCTTGCACCTGAAAACCTTTCTCTTCAACTGTGGTTAGGGTCACCTTTCCCCTCCCCAGGGCTCGGCCCCGGGCTCCGCTATTGTGAAGCGCTCTGAGATGCCGCCCGGCCTGGAGGGCGCAGTATAAATGCAAGTTGTTGCTGTTATTGTTTATACATCTTCTAGACGTCTCAAAACGCTGCACAGAATATACCATAGAGTAAATTGACTATGTATTTTGTGGGTGAAACGTGGCAGACCAATTGCAACCAGGTTCCTATTTAGTGCTAGGTAAACAGAGGCATGTAGAGTAAGGAAACTCGCCCAACCTTTCACCCTGACGGACAATTTAACCCAGGTCTCTCGCTTGCGAAGCAAGTGCTCTAGTGTACTGAGCTCCAGGACACCACGAAGAGTGATGGAATGGGATGCGCTCTCTCTGTCTCTCTCTCTGGAGGGACACATCCTGTTTTCCTCATTCCAAAGTTTGGGGAGAGCCCAGAGTGTGTGTTGGGGTAACTGCTGGAGTCCAACCAGCTAAACCCACACAGTACCTTGGCCATTGAGATCACTGTCTGGCCAAGCTTTCCCACTGCTTGTCCAGCTAGGACCACCTTCCCCGTTAGTCAAGCTTCCTTACACCACACACACACCTAATAATAATCCATTCCCCCAAAACATTTGTGCATTCGTTCGATCGTGAGTGCTTTTGTACTTTCGTTCGTGCGATCGTTAGTGAGTGAATGCTTTCGTTCCTGAGTGAATGCTTTTGTGCATTCGTTTGTTCATTCGTTCCTTCCTTCCTTCCTTCCTTCATTTGTGCGTGCGTTCATGAGTGAGTGGGTGGGCGGGCGGACAGGCGGGCGGGCGGGCGAGCGAGCAAGTGCTTTTGTGCATTCGTTTCTGCATTCCTTCGTTCGTGCATTCGTGTTTTCCTGCGTTCGTGAGTTTGTTTGTTCATGAGTGAGTGAGTGCTTTTGTGCGTTCGTTTGTTCATTCATTCGTTCGTTCGAGCATTCATTCGTTTGTTTATGTGTGCGTGTGTTCGTTCGTTGGTGCTTTTGTGCGTTAGTTCGTTCGTGCGTTTGTTCGTTCGTGAGTGACATGACTGTACCTTTGGCCTGAGCCAGACCTCTCCTGTGATCTTGGGCGAGGTGTAGTAGAGCGATGTGCCGTCCGGGAGGAACAGCGGGTCCTCAAAAAGTCGCTTTCGGCTCAAACATTCCTTCCTCAGGGCATCGTAATTCTGCCCCTCATAGGGTTTCACTGAGTCAAACATCCTTCAGGCCTGAGGAGAGAGGAGAGGAGGGTTACAGAGGGCAGCAGCCATCACTCATAGCCACAAGGAGATGTCCATCCCTATCCCCGGCCCCAGTAACCCCAGCCATCTACCCCAATCCCTACGCTAATCCAAATTTCCTATCCTAATCCCTACCTCAATCCCTACCCTAATCCCTAACCCAATTCCTATCCATACCCCTATCGCTATTCCAATCCAGGCAGGTGATGAGAGTGGGGCTGGAGGAGAAGGCCAAGGTTGCCAGGATATATTGTAACATATAAAATGGTCAGGGATTCCCCATCAGGAAATTAAAAACTCCCCCATCAGTAACTTTCCCGTCCAAAGTAGCAATCATAAAGGTTTGTGTGTTTGCAGTCGGCAACCACTTAACTGTTTACAAAAACAAATGGCATTTACATTTACACAGCGCCATCCACTTCAGGAGGAAATCCCAAGGCCCTGGGGATTTAAGACCCGATCTGGGGGTTGGGGCGAGGATTGGGGGGGTTGTTTGGCGGGATTAGGGAAGGAGGGTGATCAAAGCTATGATTGAAGAGAAGGGTCTTGAGAGGCCTTGAAGGAAGCGAGGGAGGGAGGGTGGAAGGCCAAATGAATATGGATGGAGTTATAAAGGGTGGGGGCAAAGAGGCTGAAGAACCAACCACCAATAGTGGGAAACACGCTAGCCAATTGCGCACAGCAGAGTCTCACAAACCGTCGTGGATTGGGACGCCCTCCTGACATGAAAGGCGCTATACTTTGTCATTTTGTGTGACCAAATTATCATTGTTATTTTTTTTTAAATGATTACTACCGGAAACGTGATTCCACAATCGACTAACAACTAGTAAGTTCCTACTGACTGCTGGTAAACAGAGGGGTTTCTCCCTGCCCAGAAATCAAACCCAGTTCCTCTCACTAGAGAGGTGAGAGCACTGAGCTACAGGACTTCATAGAGATCAGGCCACAGAGAGGATTGGAAAGCCATTTGAGGAACGGTGATAATAATATTAATAATGATAAAAATAATTATCCTCACATATTATCCTTATTAATATTATTATTATAGTTGAACGGATTATTACCCCCCTGGAAAGTGATCCAACAATCGACTAATAATAATAATCCTTGCATTTGATACAGCGCCTTATCACGTCTTCTGCACTGTGTCTCAAAACGCTTCACAGAATATACTGTAAAGTGAATCGACTGTATATTTGTGGGCAAAACACGGCAACTAATTATTGTATTTTTTTTAGAGGGATTATTATTAGGTGTGTGTGTGTGGAGCCCAAGGTTTCACCCTGACCCGCCTGGATTCAACACGGGTCTCACGCTTGTAACCACTGAGTGCTTTAGTCATTGAGCTACAGAAGCTCCGTAGGAGAGAAGGGAGTTTCTCTCTCTCTCTCTCTCTCACGTGGTGTACTGGCCAACAATCTCCCAGAAATAAAATTGGTCCCTCAATCCTCGGCTGTTTAGGGGCACTTTGCTGTGTACAAATTAGCTGCCGCGTTTCGCAAGCAGAACACACAGTCACACAGTTTATTCTGTGAAGCACTTTGAGGCATTTGGCGACATGATATCAAATACGACAACAACAAAATGACACTTGTATAGCGCCTTTCACGTCAGGACAGTCACTGTGTCAGAACCAAGCTGGGTTCGGGGACGAGGAGAGTGGAGAGAAAGGGGAAGGATTACAAGGATTATTATTATTATTAATAATACAACCAACAAACACACCCTATGCACAACAACAACAACAAAATGACATTTATAGAGCGCCTTTCACATCGGGAGGACATCCCAGGGCACTGAACAGTCAGGACGGGACCCGAGTGGTAGAGAGAGAGAGAGTTGGGTCCCATCTGTCTATTCAGGTGGATAATAATAAGCCTTGCATTTGTTGTAACGCTTTTCACATCTTATCGACATCTCAAAGCGCTTCACAGAATATACAGTAGAGTGAATTGACTGTATATATTTGTGAGCGAAACATGGCAGCCAATTACGCACAGCAGCGTCCCCCCACAAACAGTCATGGATTGAAATGTCCAACTTTATTATTGTGTTTTTTTTTTGGAGGGATTATTATTTGGCGTGTGTGTGTGTGTCTGTGTGTCTGTGTGTGTGTGGAGTAAAGAAACTTGCCCAAGGTTTCGCCCTGATCTGCCTGGATTCGAACACAGGTCTCACGCTCATAAGGCAAGTGCTCTAACCATTGAGCTACAGCAGTTTGGAAAGTTTATCGGCAGAGTGGACGGACTGACAGGATTTGTACTATTTCTAAGAAACAATTCATTCCCTCCCGCTCCCCCCTCTCCCTCTCCGGAGAGGAAGGAAGCCAAGTCACATATGATGAATGCAGGGTCTGAGCTACGCCTGGGTTAGTCATAATCTTGTGGTTTGAATCCACCACATTCTAGGACTTCAGCTCCGTCTAGGTTTATGCTCCAATGAAGCGTCTTTGGTAATCCTTCTTCCCTCCCCTGCCTCCCCACAGCCCCACACTCATACTCCACACTCCCCTCCCTACCTTCCAGCCCAGATCTAAAACATTCACTGTTCAGCGCCTTGGGACGTCCTCCCGATGTGAAAGGCACTCTCTGTACAGTGTCATTTGGTTATTGTTGAGGAACCATCTGTACCACAACATTTACAGTTATAGAGCCTATAACTGTAGGTCGGGCCCCAAGGAAGGGAGAAGGGCAGGGTAGGGGGGAGGGGAAGGAGACAGTTGGGAGGGCAGCAGAAGGCACGGTCGAAGAGGAGGGTCTTGAGACCGACCTTGAAGGAGGCGAGGGAGGCAGCGAGGTGAAGGGACTGTGGGATGGAGTTCCAGAGTGTGGGGGCAGAGAGGCTGAAAGCCCGTCCACCGATGGTAGGGCGGGTCGGATGAGGGACATGGAGCAGGCCGGAGCCCACTGAAAGGAATGAGTGGGGAGGTTCATAGGGGGCAGCAGTTTGGAGAGGTGGGGGTGGGGGGCAAAGCCGTGAATGGCCTTAAAGATGAGGACGAGGATCTTGAATCTGTAGCTGTTCAAGTGGATGTTAAAGATCCCGTGGGGCTGTTGGGAAAGAGAAGGGTGTTTCTCTCTCTCTCCCTCCCTCTCCCAGACGCTCAGTACATGGCTGTTTCTAACACATCGCTGGACAAAATTCCAGCAGCATCCGTATACATACAAACACACACAAGAGTTTCACAGTAAATTGTATGAAGCATTTTGATAGTTCCTCCTGATGTGGGACATTACTGTGCGCAATTGGATCTCCTGCATTACTCCCACAATCGATTCACTTTACGAGGATTATTATTACATTGTCAGAAAAAAAATATGGAAAATGCAAATGAAACAATCTGGTAGTTCAGCTAACAATAGGAACTGAAGTCACTTAAATAATAATAACATGAATAATAATCCTTGCATTTGATATAGCGGCTTATCGACGTCTCAAAGCGCTTCACAGAATATCCTGTAAAGTGAATTGACTGTATTTGTGGGTGAAACGCGGCAGCCAATTGCACACAGCAGAGTCCCCACAAACAGTCATGAATTGAAATGACCAACAAGCCCCAGTTTTGACAAAGGGTTGTAAACCCGAAACGTTGACTCCTTTTCCTTTCTCCATGGATGCTGCCTGACCTGCTGAGTTTCCCCAGCAACTTCTGTTTTTGTTTCAGATTCCCAGCATCTGTAGTATTTTGTGTTTAATTTTATTATTGTAGGTTTTTTTGGAAGGATTATTATTAGACGTGTGTGTCTATGTGTGGAGTAAGGAAACTTGCCCAAGGTTTCGCCCTGATCTGCCTGGATTCGAACACAGGTCTCACGCTTGTAAGGTGAGTGCTCTACACAGCGCTTTTCACACAGGACAACATGTTAAGAGTGATTTACAGAGACACAGTGGGAGCCTGAACTGAGTGGGGGATGAGCATGGATTTGTCAAAGCCACAACTTGTTTGAGTTTTCTCATTAGCAAACTATGTGGTTTAGCTGGTTAGACTCCAGCACTCACTCACTCACTACAACATATACTCCAGGGTCCTCAAGCCTTAGCTTGTCAAACTGCAAACAGTTGCAAAAACAACAGTTGACAATTTTTTGGGGGAAGGATTATTACCCTAGAAAGCGATCTGTTAATTGACTAACAACCAGGTTCCTACTTACTGCTGGTAAACCAGAGGCGTGTGGAATAAGGAAACTTGCCCTCCCAACACAGTCAATACACCTGACCGTATATCTTGTGAAGTGCTTTGAGACGTCTCGAAGATATGACGAATCTCTGCCTCAAATGGTGGATTATTATTTATGTGGCGGCGGTGACTTTACACCCTGATAAATATTTAGTTTATCCTCACCCAACCTACATTTGTGACCTTCTAACTCCCTACCAATGTGCGTGCCCCTCCACTCAGCAGGCTCTGGCCTGCTCCACATCCCCCGACCCATCCACCCCAACATTGGCGGGCGAGCCTTCAGCCACTCTGCACCCAACCTCTGGAAATCCATCCCGCAGTCCCTCCGCCTCGCCACCTCCCTGGCCTCCTTCAAGTCCTGCCTCAAGACCATCCTCTTTTAGATCCCATCAGTCACCCCAAATCCCCTCCTTCCCCTCCACCCTCCCCAATCCTAATGCCCAGCTCGGGTCTGAAAGCTCTTGACTGTTCAGCGTCTTGGGACATCCTCCCGATGTGAAAGGCGCTCTATAAATGTCATTTTGTTGTTGCTATTGCTCAACGCTTTGCCCTGCCAGAGAATCGAACCAGGGTCCTCTCATTTGTGAGTCAAGCGCTCTAATCACTGAGCTACAGTGGACTCCTGCTGCTCAGTGGTTAGAGCACTCACCTTACAAGTGAGAGACCTGGGTTTGAATGCAGGCGGGGCAAAAGTTTGGGCAAGTTTCCTTACCTCATACGCCTAATAATAATCATTGAAAAAAACAATAATAAATTGGTCATTTCACTCCACAACTGTTTGTGGGGCACTGCTGTGCTCAATTGGCTTCCGGGTTTTGCCCACAAATATATAGTCAATTCACTTTACAGTATGTTCCGTGAGGTGCTTGGAGACGTCTAGAAGCTGTGATAAGGCATGTATCAAATGCAAGGATTATTATTATTATCATTATCACAGGACTCCATTTTGATAAGAGTCAGTGAGAGAGAAATTATTTGCACGGTTCGGTGAGTCAATAACTAGACAATGTAAGAATGTTAGTGAAAGGAGAAAATGGGGAGGTGAGAGCAAAGCTTTACCTGCAAACATACAACCCACCTCCTCCCCCTCCAGTCACTCAGTGATTATCAGCGATGGTGATCAGGGGGTGGTTTAACTCTAATGTTGAAACATTCCAATGATTTATTGGTGTGGGGCAGAATTCACCCTTCCTCAGCCTACACCACCCACACAGACCTCACCCTGGGGAAGGAATGTGAGGCTCGGAGATACCACCAGAGACTGTCTGTCTGTGTGTGTCTGTGTGTGTGTGTGTGTGTGTTATTAACACAGGATATGTAACATCCACCTGAACAGCTAATAATAATAATAATAATACTGTATTTGAAATAGACCTTATCACGTCGTTGAGATGTCTCAAAGCTCTACACAGAATCACCCGGTCATTAGTCGATCGATGGATGGCTTTTCTGGGGGGTAGGAATCCTGTCACAAAAACTGACAAACCCCCTCAAATTTGGTCTCTTAAATCCACGGCTGTTTGTGGGGACGCTGCTGTGCACAATTGGCTGCCATGTTTCGCCCAAAAATATACAGTAAACGCGCTTTACAGTATATTCTGCAAGCGCTTTGAGACATCTCAAGGATGTGATAATGCACTCTCTCAAATAAAAGGATTATTATAGATTTTTTTTGGCAAAACCAGGTCCCACCTGTCTATTCAAGTAGAATGTTAAAGCTCCCATAATAATAACAATAATAATAATCCTTGCATTTGATACAGCGTTTTTCACATCTTATCGACGTCTCAAAGCACTTCACAGAATATACTGTAAAGTGAATTGACTGTATATTTGTGGGTGAAACACGGCAGCCAATTGCGTACAGCAGCGTCCCCATGAACAGTCATGGGTTGAAATGACCAATTTTGATTATTGTGGGTTTTTTTGAGGAATTATTATTAGGTGTGTGTGGAGTAAGGAAACTTTCGCCCTGACCTGCCTGGATTCGATCACAGATCTCACGCTTAAAGGCGAGTGCTCTAACCACTGAGCTAATATGACTGAGAAGGGAGTCTCCCTCTCTCGCTGTTCTGGCCAACAATCTCTCAGATAATAAACACTCACTCACGTCACTGCCAACACAAACTCAATCAGATTACATTGTGGAGAATATTATTCACGAGTCACACAGAGAGAGAGAGATAGAAAGAGAAGTGAGCGATAGAAAGAGAGAGAAGGGAAGTGATCCCATTCAACTCCTACAAACCAAAGCCCAGGGAGGGCAGCGAAGGGTGGCCAGACAGCAATATAGGAACAGGAGTAGGCCAGTCAGCCCCTCCAGCCTGTTCTATCGTTCTATCAAATCACACCTGATCTCTACCTCAACCGCAATGAGACATAGATCAATATAGGGCACAATAAATAATAATAATAATTAGCTGGTTAGACCTCCAGCTCTTGACTGTTCAGCGTTCAAAACACACACTCTGAGCTCCCCAGCCCACCCACCACAGTGGTTAGAGCGCTCACCTCACGAGCCAGAGGAGCTGGTTTCCTCACTCCTCTGCCCAGCAATCAGTAGACACCCAGTTGTTGATAAATTGACAGTTCACTTTTCTGGGGGTAATTATTCCGTCAAAATCCACTGCTGTTTGTGGGGCACTGCTGTGTGCAATAGGCAGCCGTGTTTCATACAATATATAGACACTACACTTTACAGTATATTCTGTGAGACATCCCCTCACCTCACCCCCTCCCTCACCTCCTTCAAGCCCCATCTCAAACCCTTCTCTTTAACAGCACCTTCAGCGGCAGCCAATTGCGCACAGCAGCGGCCCCACAAACAGTCGTGGGTTGAAATGGCCAATTTATCATTGTGGTTTAGCAGTGAATGATTAACTCCAGGAAACATGTAATTTTATGTGTTTGAAAGAGAGAGATCACACAGCTACACACGCATCATAATCCTTACGTTTGATGCAACTCCTTATTTACAAGATCAGCCGTGATCTTGTAAATAAAACAATGACTGTCCAGCGCCATGGGACGTCCTCCTGATGTGAAAGGCGCTGTACAAGTGTAATTTTGTTGTTGTTAATACAGCATCTCAACATGCTCACTGCCCCACTCTAGTTCTCTACTCTAAGTCCATTCAGTGAAGTGGAGGTGAAGGGAGATCAGACACCAGATGTGAAACTTGTGCAAATAGTGGAACTAAATTGCGTTGCAAATACAGGAAATACTAATATAGAGACAGAGAGTGGAGGGGGGGGGGGCAGACTGACAGAGGAAGAGGCAGACTATTAGAGAAAGAGGGAGACTGATGTAGATAGAAAGGGAGACTGATAGAGAAAGAGAGAGAGAGAGAGAGACTGATGGAGAGAGAGACACAGAGAGAGAGATAGACCGATGGAGAAACAGTGAGACAGAGAGAAAGAGTGAGACAGACACAGATTGAGACAGAGAAACGGAGAATGATGTATAAACAGAGGTCTACAAAGCTCAGAAACTTGTCTAAGGTCCTGACCTGTTCCCCCACCATCTCTCCTCTCATCCGAAAAATCAACCCCATCCCCACCTCTCTCTCTCTCTATCCCCATCTCCCTCTCTCCCTATCCCCATCTCTCTCTCCCCTTGCTATCTCCCTCTCCCTCCATCCCCAACTCTCTCTCCATCCCCATCTCCCTCTCTCCCCATCTCTTTCCCCACTTGCCATCTCCCTCTCTCCTCATCTCCACCTCTCCCTCTCCCCCCATCTCCACGTCTCCCCATCCCCACCTCTCTCTCTCCCAATCCCCATTTCCTCTCTCACCATCTCCATCTCTCTTCCCTTGCCATCTCTCTCTCTCCTCATCACCATCACCCTCTCTCCCCAGCTCTCTCTCTCCCCCACTGCAGCTCTCTATTCTAACCCCATTCCCTGCTCTCTCTCTCTCTCGCTCCCCCAATGGAACTCTCTACTCTAACTACATTCCTTGCTCTCCCTCTCTCTCTCCCCATGCTCACTCCCATTCCCTGCTTGCCCTCTCTCTGTGCTCAATTGGCTGCTGCATTTTTTCGCCCACAAATATACAGTCAATTAACTTTACAGTATATTCTGTGAAGCGCTTTGAGACATCGATAAGATGTGGAAGGCGCTATATCAAATGCAAGGATTATTATTATTATTTTATCACTCCCATTCCCTGCTCTTTTCCTTTGTCCTATCAAATATTTGTGCTGTTTAAAATTCCCTTTTAAATATTTACGACCGCTTCAGTTTCAGCAGCTGTTTGTGGCAAAACATTACATTCCAGGCCTCAACTCTCCCCATTTTGTCCGCTCTCCTCTCCCCACCTCTCTCTCACCCCACCTCTCTCTCTCCCCACTTCCTCTTCCCCTCACCCTTGCCCCCCTCCGTTCCCCAGAGAGATGGATGACTTGGAAGAGGGAGTGTGGAAATACCAGGCAATAAATCTTGTCCTGATTGTTGTCAGTTTGGCTGGTCAGAGAGTAATATAATACTAAATATATTCGATACATCTACCTTCCTACTTTCACCATAATAATATAGTCAATATATACAGTCAATTTGCTTTACAGTATATTCTGTGAAGCGCTTTGAGACGTTGATAAGATGTGAAAAGCGCTATATCAAATGCAAGGATTATTAGTATTATTATCACGTGATTGAGACGTCCCAAAGCGCTTCACGGAATACACTGTAAAGTGTAGTGACTGTATATTTTGTGGGCGAAACGCAGCAGCCAATTACGGGCAGCAGCCAGTGTCCCACAGACAGTCCTGGTTGACTGACCAATATTTTTGAGGAATTATTACCCCCAGAAAGCGATCCGCCAATCAACTAACAAGCGGGTTCCTGCTGACTGCTAGTAAACAGAGGCGAATGTGTGGAGTAAAGTAATTTGCCTAAGATTTCACCCTAAATCAGGTTAGGCCCTGAAACAGCTGCACACAGCAAAACACCCACTGAGGTCCGCAAAGCAAGCAAGCGATTAGTATCTGATGCGGGAGGAGGAGGGGCAATTGTCAGCCAGGACTGACTCCAGAGAGAGAGAGAGAGAGAGACACACAGAGAGAGAGACACAGAGAGAGAGAGAGATAAAGTCGCTTCTCAGGATCTTTAACGTCTGAACGGACAGACTGGGAGATCAAGGCAAAGAGTAACTGCTTACGCTCTGAACAGACACCTACCTCTCTCTCTCCCTCACTCTCTCCCAAATCCCGAGACAGTGAATCCTATTGTGTTTGCTGGGGTGGGGGGGGAGCTGAGATTAATTGAGAGCATTCCATTGGTGTCACCAGACAAAGTGTGTGTGTGTGTTAATGTGTGTGAGTGTGGCAATGTGTGCACTCGCCTCACAAGCCAGAGGACCTGGGTTTGATTCCCGGGCAGGACAAAAGCTTAGGCAAGTTTCCTTACCCCACACACACACACACGCCTCTGTTTACCAGCAGTCAGTAGGAACGAGCTTGTTAGTCGATTAGGGGATGGGTTTCCAGACAAAATAACCCCTTCAAAAACAATCATCTCGACTGTTTGTGGGAAGGGACTGAGCACAATAGACTGCTGCGTTTCACCCACAAAATATACACAACAATATGTGAGAGAAAGAGAGGGAATGGACGACTGTTGCTGTTTACAAAGTTGGCAATTGATGTCATTGTTTGAGTGTTTGTGTGTGTGTGTTAATGTGTGTGAGTGTGTTAATTTGTGTGATTATGTCAATTAGAGCTACAGTATATAAGTGTAGTTTGTTGGTGTAGACGAGGTGATAAGTTATAGCCCTGGCCTCGCTCGCAAGCCACTGTCCTGTCGCTCAGTGGTTTAGAGCACTCGCCTTACAGGTCAGGGCGAAACCTTGGGCAAGTTTCCTTACTTCACACACACACACCTCTCTCCATCCCCATCTCTCTCTCCCCTTGCCATCTCCCTCTCTCCTCATCCCCACCTCTCCCTCTCCCCCCAACTCTCTCCCCCGATCTCCACATCTCTCTATCCCCATCTCTCCCAATCCCCACCTCTCCCTCTGCCCATCCCCATTACTCTCTCTCGCTATCCCCATCTCTCTTCCCTTGCCATCTCCCTCTTTCCTCATCCACATCACGCTCTCTGTCCATCTCCCACCTTTCCTCCCTTCCCCACCTCTCTCTCCCCATCCTCATCTCCCTCTTACCCCATTCCTACCTCTCTCCTCATCTCCCAGGTCCACCACCTAGCCTCCCTCCTATCATCAACCTCTCCCTATCCACCGGCACTGTTTCCACTTCCCACCCCTCTAAAAACTGCTGTGATCACCCCCATCCTGAAAAAACATTCTCTGGACCCATCCCTACTCTCCAGCTATCGCCCCATCTCCAACCTCCTATACCTCTCTAAGACCTTGGAACGAGTAGTTGCTTGCCAGCTTCCCTCCTTCCTCTCCTGCCATTCCCTCCTCGAACCCCTGCAATCTGGCTTCCGTGCTCCCACAGCACAGAGACAGCCCTGGTCAAAGTCTCTAATGACATTTTAAACATCTGTGACGAGGGCTCTCTCTGCCTCTTTGTCCTTCTCGACCTCTCCGCTGCCTTCGACACTGTGTTGACCATTCCATCCTCGACTCCTCCCTCCACAGACCTGCTCTTACCTGGTTTGACTCCTAGCTCTCTCAACGTCTACACTTTGTCACTACCAATGGTTTCTCTTCTGTCCCCCGCCCTGTCACCGGTGGCGTCTCCCAGGGTTCTGTCCTTGGCCCCAACATCTACATGCTCCTACTTGGGGGTATCCACAGACATGGGGTTAATTTCCACATGTACACGGAACTCTACCCAACTCTATCTCTCCGCCTCTACCCTCAGCTCAAGTACTACCACTGTCCTCCCACACTCACTTACACACACACACTCAACTCACTCACACACACTCACTCACTCAAATACATACTCGCTCTCACATACACTCACACTCACACATTCACTCACACTCACTCACACACACTCACACCCCACACACACACACTCACTCACTCACACACTGACACAGAAACTAACTACGATAATCACCCACAAACTTACTGTGAACGAAACTGACAATTTCACAATCATCTGCAACAGTCACCATCACATAAAGTCACAGTGTAGTGTGTGAATACACATACAACACACACTGATAACATACCCACAGACTCACCCCACCCATCCCACACACTTCACTTACTATATAACAACAGTGACTGGAGAGAATGAGCCAGAGACAAACACAAACTGGGACTGGTTCTTAATAATAATAATAATAATAATAATCCTTGCATTTGATATAGTGCTTTTCACATCTTCTAGACTGTGTCTCAAAGCGCTTCACAGAATTAACTGTAAAGTGAATAGACTGTATATTAGTGGGCGAAATGCGGCAGCCAATTGTGCACAGCAGCGTCCCCACAAACAGTCGTGGCTTGAAATGACCAATTTTTATTATTTTTTTAGGGATTATTACTAGGTGTATGTGTGAGTGTGTGGGTGGGTCAGTCTATGTACATGTGTTATCATTGAGTGTGTGTGTGTGTGTCTGCGTGTAGTAAGGAAACTTGCCCAAGGTTTTGTCCTGATCTGCCTGGAATTAAACCCAGGTCCTCTTGCTTGCAAGGCGAGTGCTCTAACCACTGAGCTGCAGGACTCCAGTTCCTTCACATGTCGTGCTAACCACCGCAGTCTCACTCCCACTCACCCTCATTAACTTATCTTCTTATTTTGATTAAAACCAACCTTGCAATCCAGGGTGGGATACAGAGAAGGGAAGGGAGGGAGGGAGAGAAAGGGGTTTGGAGTGACAGTGGTTGGAAAGATTTTTTATGTGTCTCCTTCTCTCTGACTCCCCCACCCCTGTTGCTGTTTTTAATGTAAATCAATGTTCAATAGAAACGTGTGGGAAGCAGATCTTACCTTCAATACAGGAATTCCTCTCTTTGTAACCTGTCCCAGTCTGTGCGAGTGTGACTGTGGGTGAGAGAGTGAGTCAGACAGTGTGTGTGTCTCTCGCTCTCCTACAACCTGAAAGCTGATCAGTTTCTGTCAATTTTACAGCCTTTTTTATTCTCTGTGGGAGGATTGCGGGAAGCCACAGCCCCTGTGTGGACTCTGGGAGTTGTAGTTTTTCTATTTATATTCACAATAATCCTGGCATTTGATAAGAAAGGCGTTACTGACCACACCAAGATCTACTGACCTTGTAGATCTGCGGTTGGGTTAGAGGTTGGAGCGCTGGCTTGCCTTGCCTACACAAGCGAGAGGAACCGGGTTTGATTTCCGGGCGGGCAGGGAGAAACTTTAAACTTTTAACTTACTCCACCCACCTCTGTTTACCAGGAGTAAACAGTAACTAGTTTGTTAGTTGATATGTCAGGCTGGCTCACACACGGGGTTAACTTCCACGTGTACACTCTCGCCTCTCAAGTCAGATGGTTATGGGTTCGATAACAACATCAATCTAAAGCGCTTTTCACGTCGCTTTTCACGCCTTCTAAACGGTGTCTCAAAGCGCTTCGCAGAACATACTGTAAAGTGAGTTGACTGTATATTTTGTGTGTGAAACGCGGCAGCCAATTGCGCACAGCAGCGTCCCCACAAACAGTCATGGGTTGAAATGATCCATTATGAGATTTCGCCCTGACCTGTTCCGCCTGGATTCGAAACCCAGGTCTCACAGCCTTGCCCCCGTCTATCTCTCCGCCCTGCTGTCTCCCTATCAGCGCCCTGAGACGCCATCCGGCGTGGAGGGCGCTATATAAATCAAAGTTGTTGTTGTTGTTTATCAACCTGCCCGTCCCCTCCATTCAGCGGGCTCTGGCCTGCTCCACGTCCCCCGCCTGAATTGCCGCACCATCGGTGGCCAGGCTTTCGGCCTCTCTGCCCCCACACTCTGTAACTCATTCCCGCAATCCCTTCGCCTCGCTTCCTCCCGTTCCTCCTTCAAGGCCGGTCTCAAGACCTTCCTATTCGCTCACACCTTCTGTTCCCTTCCTAACTCTCCCCCTCTCCTACTCTCCTTTCCCCTATCCCCAAACCACCAGCCCCCCCCCCCCCCCCCACCCCCCCCGCTCGGGTCTCAATCTAACTTCAGCGCCTTGGGACGTCCTCCTGACGTGTTAGGCGCTATACAAATGTAATTTTGTTGTTGTTCTATTGGGAAAGAGACCAGGGAGTTTTTCTGGAATGCAATTTTGCTGTTGTTGACCTCATTCACTCTTTCTGTTACAGTTTGTGTTGTGGGGGGGAGGGGGGAGGGGGGTGGGTGGAGCCCAGAGTGTGTGTTGGTGAGGTCGGGGAGAGTCCAGAATGTGTGTTGGGGTAACTGCTGAAGTTTAACCAGCTAAACCTTCAGTTTCTCCGCTCCCACCTTATGGAATGCCATCCCTCAATCCCTCCGTTTCGTCTCTTCCCTTTCCTCTTTCAAGGCCGGTTTGAAGACTTTCCTCTTCGATCGTGCCTTTTGTTCCATCCCGAACTCTTTTACCTCCCCTTCGTGTTTCACCCCTTCCCAAACACTCCCCTCCCAGCTCGGGTCACACGCCTCCTGTGCAGCGCCTTGGGACGTCCTCCCGACATGAAAGGCGCTATATAAATGTAAATTGTTGTTGTTGTAAACCTACACAATAGCTTGGCCAGTGATGGTGGGTTGGTTGGTTGGTTGGTTTGGGGCTTTGGCTGTAGGGTTAACAGCAGCTGTAGTGGGAGGCTTCCCTGCCCCCAGTGAGAATAGAGAGAACAGAGAGACACATGACGGAGAGAAAGCTTTCTCCTCCCCACACCCCAGAGAGGATACCAGACTCCCTGCCCCACAGAGACCCCCCGCAGACCAGACCACTCTCTACAGGCTACGCGGTAGAGGTGGGGGCGGGAAGAGCCTGGGAGTAACAGTTAGTCAAGGTTCAGGCTCTCCAGGCTTGGTCCTGGGTCCTCTGGACTGTGAGGCGAGTGCGATAACCACACACTAACCAGACACCACACTGACCTCCAATAGCCAGTGACCTTGAGATTCCATCAGTGCAATAGGAGAGAAGGCTGTGAGCGGTTGTTTTGTGTCCTATGCATGTGTCATGTATGTGTGTCGTGTGTGTGACCTGTGTGTCTGTGTCATGTGTGTGTTTGTGTGTGTGGCTAGACGGGGAATCTTGCTCCTGATCAAGGTAACCAGGTAGAGACCCAGCAGGAACCAGTGGTTTGTGTGGACTGTCAGGCTGGCAGGAGATCGCAGTCAAAAACTGGTCATCACAATACAGCGATAAGGAGTCCTGTAGCTCAGTGGTTAGAGCACTCGCATTACAAGTGTGAGACCTGTGTTCGAATCCAGGCAGGTCAGGGCGAAACATTGGACAAGTTTCCTTACTCCACACACACACACACACACACAATAATAATCCCTCAAAAAAAAACACAATAATAAAAATTGGCCATTTCAGCCCACAACTGTTTGTGAGGACTCTGCTGTGTGCAATTGGCTGCTGCCAAACTTGTGGTTTTGCCCACAAATATACAGTCAATTCGCTTTACAGTATATTCTGTGAAGCGCTTTGAGACGTCGATAAGATGTGATGAGGTGCTGTATCAGATGCAAGGATTATTATTATTATTAACAGCAACAATATATTGCATTTATACAGTCAGCGCCTTTCACATTGGGAGGATGTCCCGACACACTGGACAATGAGGGGAGTTCACTATTAATCTCACAATTAACCAATTGAGGAGAAAAGTGGCTGGAGAGAGAGAAAGAGAGAGGGAGAAACCACCAAATTGTCTGAGATTCCGTCCATTGGATGAAACGTTAAGCTGAGGTCCTGCGCTGTGACCACATGAACTCCATCCTCGCCCGACTCCACTGGCTCCCCATCATCCAGAGGATCCAATTCGAGATCCTGGTCCTCACATTTAAAGCCCTCCACAACCTCGCCCCACCTACATCCGTGACCTCCTATCCCCTTACCAATTTGCCCACCCCCCCTCCGCTCAGCAGGCTCTGGCCTGCTCCATGTCCCCCGACCCACCCACCCCACCATTGGCGGGTGAGCCTTCAGCCACTCTACCCCCAACCTCTGGAACTCCATCCCGCAGTCCCTCCTCCTCACCCCCTCCCTGGCCTCCTTCGAGTCTCGCCTCAAGACTCTCCTCTTCGATGGTCCCATCGGCAACTCCTAATCAACAACAACAACCTTGATTTATATAGCACCCTCCACACCGGACGGCGTCTCAGAGCGTTTCACAGTAGCGGATCCTGGGACCGAGCCAGGGGCAGGGGTAGAAAGGTGACCAAAGGTGCGGTTGAAGAGAAAGGTCTTCAGCTGTGACCTGAAACTGGGAAGAGAGGAAGTGAGGTGAAGATAGTGAGGAAGGGAGTTCCAGAGCTTCCAGGCGTAGTGGCTGAAAGCACGGCCGCCGAGGTTGGAGCAGAGGATTCGGGGGACATGGAGGAGGCCAGACCCAGAGGAGCGAAGGCAGCGGGTGCTGGGTTGGGGGGAGAGAGATCAGAGAGGTAGCGGGGTGCAGAGGAGTGGAGAGATTTGAAGACAAGGGTGAGGATCTTGAAGTCAATCTTCTCAGGGACAGGAAGCCAGTGAAGTCTGGCAAGGATTGGGGTAATGGGGGAGCGAAGGTTAGAGCGGGTGAGTATGCGGGCGGCAGAGTTTTGGATAAGCTGGATTTTGTGGATTGTGGTGGAGGGAAGACTGGCAAGGAGGGCGTTGCAATAGTCCAGCCGAGAGGTGACAAAGGCATGGACCAGGATGTCAGCAGCTTTTGAGGTGAGGTATTGCTGGAGACAGGCGATCGGTTGGAGGTGGAAGAAGGCGGTGTTGGTGAGGGACGGATGTGGGGGAGGAAGGACAGTTGGGGGTCGAACCTGGCGCCAAGGTTGCGCACAGGTTCAGAGAGTTTCAGGGGGAGACCGGGAAGGTGGAGGAGGTGAGAGCCATGTGAATGGAGACGTTGACGAGAGCCAAAGAGTATGGCCTCCATCTTGTCAACATTCAGCTGCAAGAAATTTGCGCTCATCCAGCTCCTGATGTCTGACAGGCCGGCTGACAGAACATCGGGGGACTGGGGGGTCACAAAGTGAAGTGGAGAAATAGAGTTGGGTGTCATCCACGTAATCCCCCTTCCCCCCACCCCATCCTCAGCTTGGTTCTGACACAGTGACTATCCAGCACCTTGGGACGTCCTACTGACGTGAAAGATACTATACAAATATAATTTTGTGGATGTTTTTCCATTGGGAAAGAGACCAGACTCTCTCTGTCTTTCTCTCTCTCCCTGTGTCCTGGCCAATAAATTGGATCATTCTCTTCTCAGCTGTTTGTGTTGTTTGTGCGCAAATTGTCTTCGGCGTGTGTCTACCAAACACAGTCACTACACACCTCACAGTAAAACCCCAGTGAAGCGCTAGGAGACGCCCCGACCACATGAAAGGTGCTGGAGTTAAAGGCCCCGAGTTATTATCGCTGAGGATCCGCAGGGCTTTATTTTGTTTTTTGGCTCAAAATCGGGAGCTGAAACTGAGATGCAAATGAAACAACAGCAAAAAAAAAACCCTCAGCTTTGATTTAAAGGGACTCGCGAGCGGATGCGACAAAATATAGAGTGTTACGCTATAAAAGGCAGCGACCACATTAAATGGGATGTTACCGGATGAAAGGGTCGCGGGGTTTCCTGCTTTGATAGAGGGAATATTTATATCGCAGTTTATTTAAACAAAGAGAGAGAGGGAGAGACAGACGGACGATGAGAGATCAGAGAGAGAGAGAGAGAGGACTGATCACAGGGCAAGTGGGTGACACGCCTTTGGTCCATTTGATCTCCTCCTTTGGATCTCCCATCGTGGCGTCTGGATGACCATAACCCCGCCACCCACCCCCACCACCCCCACCCCGTAGATTCCTGTAGTGTCCAGCTAAACGTTTTCAGTTGTCTTTTAGGTGAAACGCGGAAGCCGATCGTGCACAGCGGCATCCCCCACTATCAGTCATGGTTTAAGTGACCAATTTATTATTATTTTATTGATTGATTTATTTTGAAAGGATTATTGCACCACCCCCCCTCCTCGGAAAAGCAATAGGATTAGAGAATCGTAGAATATTAAAGCACAGAAACAGACTGTTACTTTCAATAATCATTATTCTTTGGGAAAAAAAATTGGTCAGTTTGTGGGGACGCTGCTGTGCATAATTGGCTGCCGTGTTTCGCCCACAAATATACAGTTAATTCACTTTACAGTACATTCTGTGAAGCGCTTTGAGACACAGTCTAGAAGACGTGAAAAGCGCTATATCAAATGCAAGGATTATTATTATCATGAGAAGGAAACTGGCCCAAGGTTTCACCAGGTCATCTGGCTTGCGAGGCGAGCGCTCTAACCACTGAGCCATACCTTCATCTCTCCTATTATTATTCCCGCTCACACTGCTCTCTCTAACTGTTCAGCTGGCTCTGGCCTCCTGCCCTTCCAAGCTTTCAGTCACTACACCACCACTCTGTCACTCTGTGTCTCCATCACTCTGTGTCACTCTCCGTCACCCTCTGCCTCTCCCCCACATTGGCCCCTCCTCCGATCGCACCTGAAGACCTTCCTGTTTGACCGTGTGTGTGATCACCTTCCCTCTCCCTCTCTCTCCCCCTCTCCCTCTCACCGCGGGATCAGTAATATCTGGTCACCCCACCCACCCAGGGATAGACACTGAATTCCACCCTCAACATCCTCAATAGTATTTTATTAAATTCTGTTTTATTGCTAGTAAAATATAAAAGAAAAATGTCTTAAAAGGTTCAGTACGACATCAATCACAGGGAATTTTGTGTCCATCCTGGACAGTCGGTCGCGCTCTCTCCCCTCTCTCTCTGTCTCCCGAATGAACAACAACAACAACAAAATCACATTTATAAGAGCGCCTTTCACATCAGGAGCGCATCCCAAGGCGCTAAACATTCAGGCCGAGTCCTGAGCAAGGGAGAGGGGCAGGGGTGGGGGAGACAGAGAGTTAGGAGGGGAGGGAGAGAAATGGGAGGGAGAGAGTTGGGAGGGGAAGGAGGGAGAGATGGGAGGGGAGGGAGAGAGTTGGGAGGGGAGGGAGAGAGTTGGGAGGGGAAGGAGAGAGAGAGATGGGAGGGGAGAGAGAGAGATGGGAGGGCAGAAGAAGGCACTGCCTCTTTGTCTAACTGTCTCTCTGGAACATTACTGGGTACAAATTGGCTGCTGAGCAGTCACTACACTTTATAGTATATCCTGTGAAGTGCTTCTGACTTGAAAAGCGCTACATCAAATGCAAGAATTTTTACTGTCCGAAAAATGAACAATAAAATTGGTAATTTCAACCCACGACTGTTTGTGGGGAAGCTGCTGTGCGCAATTGGCTGCTGCATTTCACCCACAAATATACAGTCAATTCACCTTCAGTATATTCTGGGAAGCGCTTTGAGACGTTGATAAGATGTGAAAACCACTACAGTTTATCAAATGCAAGGATTATTATTACAGTACAGTATTGTGATTATGTTAGATTGTGCGAGTATGCCCTCTGCTGGCAATAGGTGGGAATTACATTTGTTTCAGTGTTTTATGATCTCAAAACATTGCCTTCATGAAAGTTGTTGTAATGTGTAGTGACTTGTGTATGTTGTAGATGAAATGCAGCAGCCAATTTGCACGCAGCCACGTCCCACACACAGCCAGGAGATGAACCATGTTATTGTGGGTGGGATTGTTGGACAAGACTCCGAGACAGAAACATCGTCTGTTTTCCAGTTGCCCGACTGCGGCTTCAAAACCCACCTTAACTGTCACATGAAGCAACTCACCTGCGCTTGTGTATCCAAATCAAACTGTGAGTTACAAGCATATATGTGTGCATCTAGAATGGAATGCTCTCTCTCTCTCTCTCCCCCACCTACTTACCAAATTCCAGAGTATTAAGCACAGGTTGGCGAGAGCCAAGGCCTGGGGGGGGGGGGAGCCCAGAGTGTGTATTGGGTGGGTGGGGGGGAGCCCAGAGTTTGTGTTGGGGTAACTGCTGGAGTCTAACCAGCTAAACCCACACAATAGCTTGGCCATTGATATCACTGTCTGGCCAAGCTTTCCCACTGCTTGTCCAGCTAGGACCACCCTCCCCATTAGTTAGTTAGTTAGTTAGTTAGTTAGTCAGTTAGTTAGTGCTTTGGCTGCAGGGTTAACAGGAGCTGTAGTGGGAGGATTCTCTGCCCCCAGTGACTGGGCTGCCCTTCCAGATCCTGCTGATGAGCCAGAGCTCTTATATTCAGTCATTTGATGCAATGGGAGTTAGTGTCCTGGCTAACGAGGAGATCCTGTAGCTCAGCCTTACACGCGCGAGACCTGTATTCGAATTCCGGCAGGCCAGGGCGAAACCTTGGGCAAGTTTCCTTACTCCACACACGCCTAATAATAATCTGTCCAAAAAACCCCACAATAATAAAATTTATCATTTCAACCCACGACTGTTTGTGGGGACGCTGTGCTGTGTGCAATTGGCTGCCGCGTTTCACCCACAAAATATGCAGTCAATTCACTTTACAATATATTCTGTGAAGCGCTTTGAGACGTCAATAAGATGTGAAAAGCGCTATATCAAATGCAAGGATTATTATTTTTATATGATTGCCATGGTTACTGCAGTGACACCCTGTTACCAGCACAGTTATGGGTTTGTGTGTGTGATGGCTGAGTAAAGTCATGGTGCAATACGCCTTCAAAAGCAGTCACTACAGTTGGAGCAATTACTGTGAAACGCTTACTTGTGCAAACCGGTCATGATCCTCCCTTGTTCACCCAGAGGATCCAATTTAAGATCCTGGTCCTCACATTTAAAGCCCTCAACAACCCCTTACCAACCTGCCCGCCCCTTCCGTTCAGCAGGCTCTGGCCTGCTCTATGTCCCCCAACCCACCATTGGTGGGTGAGCCTTCAGCCATTCTGCCCCCAACCTCTGGAACTCCATCCCGCAGTCCCTCCGCCTCGCTCGCCCCCTCCCTGGCCTCCTTCACGTCTCGTCTCAAGACTCTCCTCTTGGATGGACCCATCGGCAACTGCTAATCCCCCATTTCCCTCCCCCCACCCCCTGTCCTCAGCTCGGGTGTGAAGCAGTGACTGTCCAGCGCCTTGGGATGTCCTCCTGATGTGAAAGGCGCTAGATCTATAAGTGTAATTTTGTAGTTATTGTGGCTGGAACTGACTGTGAGACACAGAGACACGGCAGCTGCTGCTCAAACTCCAGGCCCTCAACTGGGGAACGAACCATCATCGGGAGCTCCGTGGAGAAGGACATGTGTGTGTGCGTGTGTGTGTGAGCTGCGGATAGGAAGATGGTGGTTGATTTCAAGATTCTCTCTCGTTTGAAAATGTCCTCATGCGCAGCACCCCCTCCCTGCCTGCCTTCCTCCCTCCCCAACCTGCTTACCCCCCCCCCCAACCCACTGCCCCCACTTGATTGGCTCTGGCCTCCCCCATGCCCTCCATTCCACCATTGGTGGCCACACTATCAGCCACTAGGCTCTGAAACTCTGGAACCCTCTCCCTCTATCCCTTTCCCGTTCTTCCCTTCCTTCCCCATCTTCAGACCTTTCATTCATCCTACATTTCCCCCACCACCCCCACTCCATACTGAACTGGCCCCAAGGTGAGCTGCCTGCAATGGAATGTGTGATGGTCTCTGGTTCCTGAGCCAGGCTGAGGTCCGCAGTATATCCAGGGCTCTCTCTCTCTCTCTGCTGATGACAGCACAGCCTCAGCCCTGGCTCATTAGCAGGACCTGGAAGGGCAGTCCAGTCACTGGGGGCAGGGAATCCTCCCACTACAGCTCCTGCTTACTCTGCCAAAGCCCCGACCGACTGACTGACCGACCGACCCACTAACTAACCAACCAACCAACCAACCAACTAACTAACTAACTAACTAACTAACGGGGAGGGTAGTCCTAGCCGGACAAGCAGCAGGAAAGCTTGGCCAGGCGGATGAATGGTGAAGGTTTGTGGCAAGGAACAGTGAGTTAGGAGCTCATTTCGCCCATAAATATAGTGAGCTTTCCTGCTCTCCTTCCCCTACCCTGACCCCTCCTCTCCCCCTTTCTCCCCTAGTCTTCCATGACTGTTTGTTTGATTGTGGGACACTGCTGTGCACAATTTGGCTGCCGCGTTTCGCCCACAAATGTAGTCAATTTTCCTACACTTCTTCATCCTGCCCTGACCCCTCCCCCCACCCCACTCTTGTTCCTACCTGACTGTACAGCGACTTGAGACATCCTCTCGATGTGAAAGGCGCTATATAAATGTACGTTTTGATTCATTGATTGATTGATTGATTGATTGATTGATTGAGAAGCCCCTCTGATGGTTTATCTTCTTTATAACCTGGGGAAGTTCCACCAACTCACAGTGACATCAGCAACAGCAGCCGTGGGCTAATACAAGAGTAATTCTCGGTCACTCACTTCATGGCTTCTTGTTGCTGCAACATTACAAACTGGCCCACCAAACACACAGTCACTACACAGGGCAGTAAATCCAGTGAAGCACTTTTATTAATAACTAATACTTGTTGGGAATCAGGAGGGGGTGGAGGGGAGAGGTAGGAGGATGACCAAAGCGCGGTCAAAGCATTGGGTCCTGAGATGAGAAGGAAACCTTGGGAAAGTTTCCTTCAACCTGAACTGTGTGTAACGTCTGAGTGAGGAGGACATTTAAGTTTGGCTCCCCATCATACAGAGGATCCAAACCAAGATCCTGGTCCTCGCATTTAAAGCCCTCCACGGCCTTTGCCCCATCCTACATCCGTGACCTATCCCCTTACCAACCTGCCCTGCACTCCGCTCAGCGGGCTCTGGCCTACTCCACGTCCCCCCGACCCACGCGGCCCACCATTAGTGGGTGAGCCTTCAGCCACTCAGACCCCAACCTCTGGAACTCCATCCCACAGTCCCTCTGCCTCACTCCCTCCTTGACTTCCTCAAGTCTCGACTCAGACTCTCCTCTTCGATAGACCCATCGGCAACTCCTAATCCCCACTTCCCTTCCCCACTCCCCCCCCCCCGTCCTCAGCTCAGGTCTTACGCAGTGACTTTCCAGCACCTTGGGATGTCCTCCTGACATGAAAGGCGCTAAACAAGTGTCATTTTGTTGTTGTTTCCAAGGACAGGGTCTGGGGATTGAAAGATTGTCCCTGCGGCCAGGAGAGAAAACACAATCCATGTCTGTGACATAACCTGTAGTTCAATGGTTACAGTGCTCACTTCTCAAGCCAGGAACTGGGTTTGATTCCTGGGCGGGCAAAACCTTAAGCAAATTTATACAAAGGTAGCACAAAAACTCCATCCACATTCTCACCCACACCAAATTCTGCTCCCCGATTACCCGTCCTCGCCAAACTCCATTGGCTCCGTCACAGAACGGATCCACTTTAAGATCTTCACTCTTGTGTTTAATCCCTCCACTCCTCTGCACCCTCTCCACCTCACTCTCTCCTCACAGCAGTACCTGCTGCCTGAACTCTACCGAGTCTGGCTTCGTCCTTGTCCCCCGAATCCCTCACTCCACCATTGGCGGCCGTGCCTTCAACCACTATGCCCCCAAACTTTGGAACTCTCTCCCTCAACCCCTTTACCTCGCCTTCTCCTTTCCCATTTTCAGGTCACGCCTAGGTCAAGTTTCCCTGCGACCGACCACACCTACGGTCACCTTCACCCTCTCCCTGGCTCGGCCTCAGGCTCTGCCACAGGCTCTGCCATTGTGAAGCGCTCCTGAGTTGTTGTTAATGTTGTTTCCTTACTCCACAACAACTTTCACTTATATAGCGCCCTCCACACACATGGCAGTGAATCAGAGCATTTAATTGTCATGACTCCCAGCTGGGAAGAGTGGGGTAGGTGGTTGTGAGGACAGTCAAAGATGTAAGTTTTCAGGCAGATCTTGAGAGAGGCGGGTGGGGGGGGGGGGGGGAGGCGGACGGATTGGGGGAGATCATTACAGAGTTTTGGGGTGTAGTGGCTGGCTGAAAGCACAACCTCCAATGGTGGGGTGGAGGGAAGAGTAGGAGACCAGTGATAGTCAAGCCATGAGGTGTGGAGAGGGAGGGAGGGGCCAAGTAGTTGAACACGCCTCTGTTTACCAGCAGAAAGTAGGAAATCACTTGTTAGTTCATTGTCAGATCACTTTGTGGGGGTAACAATCCATAATCCCCCAAAATGTGGTCACTCAATCTGAGAACTGTTTGTGGGGACGCTGCTGTGTGTAATTGGCTGCTGTGTTGCGCCCACAAATGATACATTACAGAATATTCACATTACAGAATATTCTGTGAAGGGCTTTGAGACATCTGAACAAGATAAGGCATTATATCAAATTGATTATTATTATTATATATCTTTGAGCACCTTACGCGCTCTGAGATGCTATCCACCGTAGAGGACACTATATAAATTCAAGTTGTTGTTGTTTCAGACACAATAAAACAGTTTGGTTTGTTTTTCCTGTCAGTTTTTAATCCTTGCAAAGTGTTTGTCACCATTAATATAGAAATATTTTAGTACAGCATAATTCAAAATAGTGTGTGCTTCCATCTTTCACAAGCAAGGGTGTCTCTCTCTCCATGACACCCACGGCCCTTTCCCCCATGGCTAAGGTTGGCTGTTGATTGCTGTGCGCTCTTCCCACCCCTCACTGCCGGGAATCCCATCTCTCTCTCTCCCCAGGTGGAACAATCACCAGAAACACCTCATTAGTTTACATTAGAGATGACAGGCGGGGAGGGGGGTGTGGGGGGGGGTGAAGCCTAAGGCAAGTCTCATCCTGACAGGAACACACAATTCCGCTTGTCAGTCAGACCATTGGCAGATCACTTTCTGGAAATAATAATTGCTCACAAAAAAAATCCTCACTCAGTCCCCAGCTGTGTGTGGGACGCTCCTGTGCATGATTGGCTGCCACGTTTCCACCACAAATCACTGCACTTCAGTTAAAATATGTGATAAGGCTCTAAATCAAATGCATTAATATAGAGGCAGGGGGGAGGGGGCAAACTGATGATCACACAGACACGTTATGGAAGACTGAAGTGAAAGCACGGTGGGGGGTGTCCCCCCCTCTCAGTGATCTCGGGACCTTGTGAGGGATGGTTTGACCTGATCTAACCTGACCTGGAGATGCTGGGATGTCTCTGCCCCTACGGGAGTCCTCTCAGTCTGAAAGACGCTAAATAAAGGCAATGACCAAGAGAGAGTGTGTTCAATATAGCTGACACTCAACAGCAGTGAACAGGACAAATCATAGAGACCAACTGACCATTGAGTCCATGTACCAACTTGATGTTCTGGGTCCCAGTGAGAACCGCCAGCCTGGCAATGCCTGGGACCAGAGTGATTGGGAGGGGGTGGGGGCAGAGAGAGTGGGAGGCAAGGGTGAAGGGGATAGGGGCAAGGGGGATAGGGGCAAGGTGGGGGGCAGAGGTGGGGGAAGAGGGGCGTAAGGGGGGGTGGGGGGAGTAGGAGCAGGGAAGGGGACGAAGAGGAAAGAGATTTGGCCCCTTTGACGTTCAGTCTTTGGTCTAAACAAAAGCAATATATATAGGTTCGTCAAACATAATCACTGCCTTCCTATAACCTCCTTCCCGACCAAAGCAACTACAAATAAAACTGCCTTTTTAAAAAAAGTTATATACATTGAAATCAGTAATAAATCCAGGCCCCAAAACATTAAGTCACAGTCACTTTGCTTTACAGTAAATCCTGTGAAACGCTCTTGAGACGCTCCAGTGACTCTGTATCAAAAGCAGAGATTAATATTATTATTAACATAATTAAAACCTGTTTAAAAATAACATCTCTCCCTTTACACACCTACAGACACACAAACACTCACACCCACATACACACATCCACATCCACACACAAATGATTAATGTAGATTTGAGTCACTCAACTTTATAGACCCAGTTATTATTGGGTTTAGGGGGGAGGGGAGTGATGGGAGTGGAGTGTTGTGGTGGGGGAAGGAACACAGAGATTAATAACTTTATTGACCACAATGAATATCCTAAATAAATAAGGAACGGAATGTGTTGGGAGTTGAGGAATTCTGACCTTCCTGTGCAGCTCACTCTCCCCCAGTAACATTACTACCCCCAGCCACCGCACTCCCCCCCCCCCCCCACCCCACTACCAATGTGATTAGTTATCTAGTGAACGGGAGGAGGAGGGTGTAAATGGCACCTGGTTATTTTGGCTGAGAAGCGAGAGCTGGCGGGTGTCCTTGGCCGGCCAGGTTCTGTGAAGCACTCCGAGATGTCCTAACCATCACCAGAGGATTGTTTTATTTCCTAGTTCAGAGGCAGAGTGGGAGGGGGGGGGGGGGCGAGTTAGGCGTGTGTATAAATACATTAAAAAAATGGCTGGGATATTGAAAGCAACGATGACTTAAGTGGTGGTGACAAGTTAATCAGGGCTGACCCCAAAAAACCCAGAACGGAAACCCATAGTAATAATTCTTCCATTTGATTCAGCGCCTTATCAAAATAACCCTTGCATTTGATATAGCACTTTTCAAGTCTTCCAGACAGTGTCTCAAAGTGCTTTACAGAATATACTGTAAAGTGAATTGACTGTATATTTGTGACCAATTTTATTATTGTGTTTTTTCTTGAGGGATTATTATCATTATTATTGTGGAATAAGGAAATTTGCCCAGGGTCTTGCCCCGACCTGCCTGGAATCGAACCCAGGTCTCTCGCTTGCAAGGCAAGTTGTGGAGGCATCCCAAAGTGCTTCACAGAATATATTGTTAAGTGGAAGCGCATAGAGACTATGTATTTTCTGGGCCAAGCTATACACAAACACACAGCTGGAGGAGGGGACAGGATTAAGGGAAGAGAAAGTGGGGTAGGAGAACACAGAGAAGTCAGGAGACTTAGTTAATTGGCTAGACTGACTTCCCCCATGGCAGAACCCCACTGAGTAGCTTTAGTGGGAGAGGAATGGGTGGGGGGAGGGGGCAGTATTGGCAATGGAGTCTCTGATGATTTGGCACCAAATCTCTGGGATTTTCCAAGGTGTTGAAGAGCGAACTGGAGCAGGACTGAGCTGGAGGAACAAGGCCAGCCAGCAGCCAAAGCCCTGACTGACTGACTGACTAACTAACGAGGAGGGTGGTCCCAGCTGGACAAGCAGGAGGAAAGCTTGGCCAGACAGTGATATCAATGGCCAAGCTATTGTGTGGGTTTAGCTGGTTAGACTCCAGCAGTTACCCCAACACACACTCTGGGCTCCCACCACACCACCCACCACACACTCTGGGCTCCCCACAACCCTTAGCTCTCGCCAACCTGCGCCTAATACTCTCTGGAATTGGGTAAACAGGATGTGTCCCTGAGGGTTTCCGTGTGTGTTTGAGTGTATGTAAGCAAGTGTTTGCTTGTGAGTGTATGTTTGTGTGTGTGTGTGAGTCTATGTCATCATGGTGACGGATTTCCTATATGAAATGCAAGGACCTTCTCAGTTACCACACACCCACCCTCCTCCCCCAGAAGAAGAAATACACTTTAGAATATATTCCATGAAGCACTTTGGGATATCTCAAAAACATGATAAGGCTCCATGTCAAATGCCAGGATTATTATCATTATTATGACTATGTCAAATGCTAGGATTATTAGTACTGTATTATTTTTTAAATGGAGTGAGGAAATGGGAAGGGGATAAAGCAGAGGTGAAGATATTGGAAATCCGCAAACAGGAGTGTGAAAAATAATGAGGAGTGTGTGAAATTCAAGCCCATATTTTAAAGCAATTATAATTCCTCCCCTCACCCCCCTCTACACACACACTCACTGCCTCACTTGTCCCAGGAGTGGATAAATGGAAAGCAATACAGTATTAGTAAAAAAAAGTTACACATTCTCTTTAGCTGTAAATGCTCTAAACAATGCCACTGTGTTTAAGGAAAGCGTGGGCAATCCAATCAACCCATCCATCAATCAACCACCCACACACCTCACCACTCCACCCACCCCCTCTTGTTAGTTTTCTGTGACCGGCACAAACCCTAGCGCACACCATCACAATATTGGTTTGCTGTCTGTAACAGGTTTTACAGGGAAGAGAGGTTGGAATATGCCGTGGCCCAGACACTAAGACCCTCAACACTTATTAGATCTCTCCTCTCGCAACCTCCACAAACATCACACCAACCCACCCGTCATAGCACCATACAGAGGGTGTTCAGTACCAGTCAGCTTTGATTTGGGGAGGGGACGGGGGCAGGCAGGGGAGAATAGGGAAATTAGTTTACACAGAGGTGGCTGGTATGTGGGTGAGTGTTTATGTTTGTGTGAGTAGTTTGTGTATGTGTGTGTTTGTTTGTGTATGCAAGTGGGTTTATGCGTGCTTGTTTGTGTGCGAGTGTGTGTTTTTGTGTGAGTGCATGTGAGTGTATGTTTGTGTATGAGTGTATGTTTGCATGTGAATGTATGTGTGTGTTTGTGTGCACATGAGAGTGTTTGTGTGTGAGTGTATGCGAGTGTGTATTTGTGTATGTGTTTGAGTGTATGTAAGCAAGTGTTTGCTTGTGAGTGTATGTTTGTGTGTGTGTGTGAGTCTATGTGAGCGAGTATATGTGAGAGTGTGTGTTTGCGTGGAGCGGGAAAGAGGAACAGGAAAAAAAGTAGATATTTGTTAAGCAAACCTGGTTGAGAGCAAGAGATACAGCCTCCACTTCCCAGTGGTGTGCGGCTGGGTGGGTGATCTTATATTTATTATAATAACCTATACTATACTACATATAAATGTGTTATTTCACCTGCAAGCAGTCACTACACTTTACAGTGTATCCTGTAAAGCTTTGAGACTTCTCAATGACATGATAAGTCGCTATGCCAAACACCAGGACTTATTGTTATTATTATTATATGATCTGACCCAGTATTCGGCCCGGAGGGTTTGTGAGATGATCTGAGCTGTTAGCAAAGCCGAGTGTAACTGCACTGAGGGGCGGGGAGGGTGGGGGTGGTTAAGGGAGGCCACAGGTTAATTACCCCCCAGATACAAACAGACCCTACCCCCTCTCTTTCTATACATTTACTAAACCTGGCAGTAATCAACCACACAAAAACAGCCCCCAACCACAAACCAAACCTGCCCCACACCCACCTGCCCCTCCCACACCCCCCCCCCCCCCCCACACACACTCTCTGCTCCCACATCATGATCAGGAACCTCTGTGTGTGTCTCTTTCTGATTCGGATAAACTTCTCATCCCTAATAAATAACTCCTGGTAGGATCCCGGCAGCCAGTGTGGAATCCAGAGCTCGGTGGGAGAGATCGCATCACTCTCTCTCTCTCACTCTAAAGCATTTCCGTCGTCTTGTTACTGGGACTTTGGGGGTTCCACCAAAATGACTGGCCAAACTCCAAACAGGAACTGGGGAGGAACAAATACACACAGACACAGCTCAGCCATGGGAATAACAACAACCACAACATTATATAGCGCCCGCTGAACAGAGCAGTGTCTCGGAGTTTCACAGTGACGGAGCCCAACTCTCAGCCGAGGGAGGGGGGGAGGGGGGAGTGGTGGGGGAACGACACAAACAGGAGCTGGAGGCGCTGAGCGGGTGGTGGATTGGGGAGTGAGGGAGAGGCTCAGTAGGAGGGAGGGGCTGTGGGGAGGGAGGGTGGGGAGGAAGAGGCTCTGGGGAGGGAGGGGCTGTGGTACCAGAAAGTGGTACGGAATGGAAGTGAGCACACCTGGAAAGTGATTAGGTCTCCTCTCCGTCAGCTCACTGCTTCCATTAAAAAATATCACAACCAAGACAGTGACTTGGGGAGCGTTTGAGGGGAGAAAGTTTATTCTCTCTCTCTCTCTTTAAACCATCATTAACTTTGAGGAAGGTCCCAACTAGATCAGATTCACTCCTGTTAACAATAGACTTACCTTGACTTTGGGTCTGTACTTCAGATATAGGGTTCTTGTGTACAAACTGTAACAGAGAGAGTGAATCAGGTCAACAACAACAAAATTACATTTATAGAGCGCCTTTTACGTCAGGAGGACGTCCCAAGGCGCTGAAGTTAGGACGGGACCCAAGCAAGGGAGAGGGGTAAGGTAGAAGGGAGGGGCGGGAGAGAGTTAGCAGTGGAAGGAGAGAGTTGGGAGACGAGGAAGAGAGTTGGAAGGGCAGCAGAAGGCATGGTCGAAGAAGAGGGTTTTGAGGCCGGCCTTGAAGGCAGAGAGGGAGCGAGCAAGGCGAAGGGACTGAAGAATAGACTTCCAGAGTGTGGGGGCAGAGAGGCTGAAAGCCCGTCCGCCGATGGTAGGGCGAGTCAGGTGGGGGACACGGAGCAGACCGGAGACCACTGACTGGAGGAGTCGGCGAGGTTCATAGGGGGACAGTAGGTGGGAGATTTAGGAGGGGACAAGGCCATGAATGGCCTTGAAGATGAGGACAAGGATCTTGAATTCAATCCTCTGGGGGATGGGGAGCCAATGGAGCCGGGCGAGGGTGGGAGTGATGTGGTCGGGTGAGGACACAAGCTGCAGTTCTGGATGATCTGCAGCTTGTGAAGTGAAGAACCAGGAAGGCTGACGAGGAGGGAGTTTCCGTAATCGAGCCTTGATGTGACGAATGCATGGACTAGGGTGAGCACATTAACAAGGGCAAGCGTCAGGTGTCAGTCAGCCTGGCTCAGTTGGTAGGCTCATAGGCTAGACTGATGTTCCACCACAGTACGGTGTGGGGTGGGGAGGGATGGTATCTGAAGATGGGCAAGGAAGGGGCAAGGAGAGGGCAAGGAGGAGGCAAGGAGGGCGAAGGAGGGGAAGTTCCTGGATTTGAAGACACGGTCACTGAAAGCACCTCAGAAGAGGAAAGTGCATGAAAAAGTCTGAGAAATAATGAATATCCTTTGCCTTTATCACATCATCAAGATGTGTCAAAGCGCTTCACAGGATTCACTGTAAAGCACAGTGACTATGTGTTTGTGGGTGAGTGCAGTGACTGAGTGTTTGTAGGTGAGCTAGGCAGGTAAATTTGCACAAAGCCACGGTCCCACAAACAGCCGTGAGAGTGAACCAATTTAATCCTGAGACATTTATAGATTCATAGAATCTTATAGCACAACAGGAGGCCATTCAGCCCATCGAGTCTGTGCCGGCTCTTTGAAAAGAGCAATTCAATCCTACTCCCCAGCTCTCTCCCCATAATCGCGCAAACTCGTCCTCCCTAAATAAATGTCTACCTTTCTTTTAAAAGTTGTTATCAAATTGGCCTCCACCACCTTTTCAGACAATGCATTCCAACTGGCACAACTGTAGATGGAATAGCTGCTCAGTGTCTAATATTCCTCCCACCACAGGTCCCAATAAATACTTTCCATGGCATTTAATACAGTCTAATTCAAGGGTAAGACCAATCCTCCTCCCTACTTTTTTTACAGGACAATCTGACCTCAACATCCTCCTAATATATTTAGCTAAAGGCTAATAAAATATTGCCTGAGTGGCCCGTGGACGTTTCTCTAATCCAGTCCTCAGCAGCCACACACCCACCGTCTAGATTAATATCAGACAAGGTGGTTCAGACCAGGGCACACCACTCAATTAGCCACCCCAGCTGACTGCTGTCAGGCCAGGACAGTTGCGTGGGGTATTTTGTATGGATGAGATCCAAACTACTTTCATCTGGAGCCCTCCTGTGATTGCGTGGACTGTGATGTGGATGAAATTGGTTAATAATCCCTCTCCCGATCCATGTGAAAAGATAATCCTGTTTAATTGGGAGAGCATTCCTCTCTCCTTCCACTTCACCCAGCCTGACCCCTCAGCCAGACCCCTCGCTCTCTTTGAAGGTGAGGATCAGGATCTTGAGCTGTATCCTCTGTGGATGGGAAGCCAGTGGGAGCCGGGCGAGGGTGGGGAGTGATGGGGTCACGGAGCCTGGTGTGGGAGAGGACATGGGCTGCAGAGTTCTGGATGATCTGCAGCCTGCGGAGGGAGGGATTGGGGAGGCCAACAGGAGGGAGTTTACACAGTTGAGGCTGGATGCAATGTATGAGGGTCTCTGTGGCCTGCGGTGTGACACAGTAGCGGAGCTGGATGGGGGTGGGAGTGTGGGTGGTGGGGGGGGTGGGGGGGAGAGGTGGTGCAGGTCATGGCACAGTTTAACAGGATACTGAGATTCATATTGGCTGTGCGAGGTGCAGAGTGCATCATTGCTGGCAGATTCATAGATTCATAGAATTTTACGGCACAAAAGGAGGCCATTCGGCCCATCTAGTCTGTGCCGGCTCTTTGAAAAGAGCGATTCAATCCCACTGCCCTGCCCGCTACCCATAGCCTAATAGACCTGTTCTCCCTAAATAAAGATCTAATTCCCTTTTAAAAGTTGTTATCGAATCAGCCTCCACCACCTTTTCAGGCAATGCATTCCAGATTCGAACAACTCGCTGAGTGAAAAAATTTCTCCTCAGCTCCCCTCTACTTCGCCTTGAAACTATTTTAAATCTGTGACCACGAATCACAGATTCACCCACGAGTGGAAATAGTTTTTCTCTATTTGCCCTGTCAAAACCCCTCATGATCTTATAAACCTCTATTAGGTCTCCCCTCAATCTTCTCTGCTCCAGAGAGAATAACCCTAGCCTATCTAGCCTCTCCTCATAGCTGAAGTCCCTCAATCCTGGCACCATCCTAGTAAATCTTCGTTGTACCCTTTCCAATGCCTTCACATCCTTTCTGTAGTGTGGTGACCAGAATTGAACACAGTATTCCAGCTGAGGCCTCACCAAAGTCTTATAGAGGTTAGTCAGCACTTCCTGACTTTTGTACTCTATACCCCTATTTATAAAGCCTCGTATCCCATATGCCTTCTTAACAGCCTTGTCTACCTGTCCTGCCACCTTCAACGAGTCACTAACACAAATCCCCAGGTCTCTCTGTTCCTTCACACCATTTAAAATTGTACTATCTAGCCTATATTGCCTCCCTTCCTTTCTTCTCCCAAAATGCATCACCTCACACTTCTCTGCATTAAACTTCATCTGCCATGTGTCTGCCCACTTTACCAATTTGTCTATATCCTCTTGCAGATGGCTACTATCCTCCTCACTATTTACTATTCTCCCTAACTTAGTGTCATCTGCAAACTTGGAAACTGTACTCCGTACACCCAAGTCCAGATCATTCATGTAGATTACAAACAGCAATGGTCCCAAAACTGATCCCTGTGGCACACCACTGCTCACTTCCCTCCAATCTGAAAAACAGCCGCTCACTACAACTCTCTGCTTTCTGTCTCACAGCCAGTTGTGGATCCACGCTGCCACTGTCCCTTTTACGCCATGGGCCTTTAATTTCATAATAAGTCTCTCATGTGGCACTTTGTCAAATGCCTTTTGAAAGTCCATGTAAACTACATCAACTGCGCTACCATTATCCACCCATTCCGTTACCTCATCAAAAAATTCTATCAGATTTGTAAGGCAAGATTTGCCTTTAACAAATCCATGTTGACTGTCCTTTATTAGCCTATATCTTTCTAAGTGAAGATCTACCTTGTCCCTGATTATGGACTCTAGAAGTTTGCCCACTACCGACGTTAGACTGACTGGTCTGTAGTTACCAGGCTTGTCCTTCTGCCCCTTTTTATACAAGGGAGTAACATTAGCTATCCTCCAGTCCTCTGGCACGACCCCTGTGTCCAAGGAAGATTGAAAGATCGTGGCCAGAGTCCCTGCTATTTGCTCCCGTGCCTCACTTAGTAACCTAGGGTGCATCCCATCCGGACCAGGTGACTTATCCACCTTGAGCGATGTCAACCTTTTTAGAACTTCCTCTCTGGTTATAATTATTCTATCCATTTCTCCTACCCTCTCCTCTAATACCATGGCATTGGCTGTATCCTTTTCTTTTGTGAAGACAGAGGCGAAGTGCTTATTCAGTACATCAGCCATGCCCTCTGCCTCCACAATGAGATTTCCTCCAAGGTCCCTAATTGGCCCCACCCTATCCTTGAGCAACCTTTTACTCTTAATATGCAAGGCCGTACGCAGGGGGGGTGCGACGGGTGCGTACGCACCCCCCCAAATTATAAAAGGTCCACATTTTCCGGGGTAGAGAATTGCATTTTTTTAATCAAATTTAAATACCAAGTAAATTTATTGAACATTTGTGCAACAATCAGTTCTTCAAAACTATGTATAAATTATAAATACACATCTTTGAATGATTTAGTATTAATATAAAATTATCGAGTCGCACACCAGAATCGGCATCTACCCAAAACATACCGCGTCGATAGACCAGTCCATGACGCGGCGAGTCTGTGACTCGTGATTGGATAAACATAGGCGCCAAGACTCAAATCCATCCTCGTTTGGAAATCATCCCGTAAACAGCCACAAGGGTAGCACCACTACTGGAGTTAAAATCATCTTTTCATCTGATCACCGTAAGTAAAAATTACTCAAGTTTTGAGAGGTGTGACTGTAATGCTAGCAAACAATGACAACATATGTACAAGCTTCTGAGAAATTAAAGCTTTTGAGAACCCAACAAAAAAGTTATATGTGTCTGGACGGGAATGCCTATCTTTAAAAAAAATACTCATGGACGTAGACCTATGCTTTAGCGCCTATTCCACGCGGTGTGTCAATTGGAAATCATCCCGTATACAGTCACTACATAAAAAGGTAGCACCACTTTGTGGAAGCTGAAATCGTATTTTAATCTGATAAATGTAAGTAAAAATGACTTAAGTTTTGATAGGCGTGTTTCTGAAATATCACGTTTCTTGTTTTGTCTTGATTATCACATTTGATTTATATTATTAAAAATGTATTCCTGTAATTAAAAATTGCTTTTAGAGACGTCCACTGGCGTGCAAAAAACATATGACCGCAAAGATAAACAGTGTGACTTTATTTCACATTCAGTTTTGTACCCAGAGTGAAAAAACATCAATGTCTCACGAATTTGGCATAAAAATAGTTTCACCGTCATCCGATCGAGCGAACTCGGGCATTGACAACCACACTTCTCCACTGATCCCTTCTCTCCATGCAGCCTGAAAACTCTCGGCTGCCAATACCCCAATCGCGCTCCAGAGTATCGATGTAGGTTAGGGCCGGTCTACCTCGTGTTCTGTGACCGTGCAATGGTTCCCATAGGATAGTAGGACTATGGACAGTTTCCTCCCGGCTTCTCCAGCTATGTCCGCTAAACCTAAGACGCCTCTGCGGTAATGTCTGTGATACCAGTGTGGTGGTGTACCATATAGCTCACTATTTGTCAGATGCTGTCGCCAGTAAACGTTCAGGGCGTCTCTTAGAAGCCTGGTATATACCTCACGAGTCACCTAATCTCCTGGTCGAGGTTTGCCTAAGTGTCCAGCATTCTGCTCCGTATAGGAGCGACTTTCAGCCCTCGCGTTAATGCACATTCATTATAATATGGAAATCGATATTGGTAGAGCGGTTGACGTATTGGCTTCAAAGCGACCGAGGCGTCTCGAATACAGAACGCTATTAAATAATTAATTTCCCCTCCCTTATTTTTTCAAGTATTTTTTCGTCAGATCAGTATTGCTTGATGGGTCACTTCCTTTAATTTTGATTCTAAATAAATAAATAAAAACTAACTACACCATTGCTCACAGTTCAACGATATTTTCAGGATAATGCTGATAACAGGCTTGTAACACGTGTGAATTAACTGTTTGACACTGATTTTCAGTTTCTGTATATTTTCTTGTCTTTTATAAAATTTGCTTTGCTGGAATATCTGAGCACATCATTCATACTTTACTCTTACATTATTGTTCATTACAGTCCGAAAGAAATTTAGTCTTAGGATAACAATGCAGAACAACTTATTAATTACCGTCAATCTGTAGTTTATGATCATTTTCTCTATACGCATACATTTATCAAGCATTCGTCATTGTACTGTGTTAATTGGATTGTAATTTACTTTATCGTTCGCATTCCTTACATCATCGAGTCAACAATCGTGTTTGCTTTTATCGGCGAACACATTCGACCTTCCCAATTAGACACGGACTACCGGGGAAAATAAAAACACTGAATAAATAATGATGCTCTTAAACACCAAGGGCATGAAACATTTACCGTTCATATTGGATCTTCTGAATCGATTAAATAAGACTTCAAACTGTGTAAAACGTCGGAGCCTCGAGGGGGCTTCGGGGGCAGCCCGCAAGCTCCCGGCCATTGTTGGTCCCATCACCAGCAATTCGCACCCCCCCAAAAAAAATCCTGCGTACGGCCCTGATATGTTGGTAAAAAACCTTAGGGTTCCCCTTAATCTTACTCGCTAATTGTTTTTCATGCAGTCTCTTTGCCCCTCTAACTTCCTTTTTTAGTTCTATCCTACACTTCCTATATTCTGCTTTGTTCCCTTCTGAATTTTGAGCCTGACACTTATCATAAGCCTCTTTTTTTTGTTTGATTTTGGCCCCGATTTCCTTAGTCATCCAGGGAGGTTTGGATGCCTTACATTTCACCTTTGTGGGGATGCTTTTGACCTGTGCCTGAACTATCTCCTCTTTGAACGCTGCCCACTGCTCGTTAGTTGTCTTACCTGCCAATTTTTCTTTCCAATCCACCTTGGCTAGGTCCCACCTCAACTCATTGAAATTAGCCCTTTTCCAGTTGAGTGTCCTCATCTGTGATCGTTCCTTATCCCTTTCCATAATTATTCTGAATCTAACGATATTGTGGTCACTATTCCCTAGATGCTCACCTACAGAAACCTGTTGAACTTGCCCTACCTCATTTCCCAAAACTAGATCCAGCAATGCTTCTTTCCTCGTTGGACTGGAAACATACTGATCAAGAAAGTTGTCCTGCACAGACTTCAGGAATTCTTCTCCCTCCTTGCCCTTTACTCTACTATTCTGCCAGTCTATGTTGGGATAGTTGAAGTCACCCATTATCACTACTCAATTAGCTCTGCATTTCTCCGTGATACGCTTGCAGATCTGCTTGTCTATCTCCTCCCCACTATTTGGTGGTCTATAGTATATCCCTAACAGTGTAACTGCACCTTTTTTATTCCTCATTTCTAACCAGCGCCAGCGCCTGAGATATAGATGCTGCCAGCGCCTGAGATATAGAGACATAATACACAGAAAGCAACAAACCAATCAATACCACAAGAACATATCTGCCTCACTGTCGTTCTAAGTAGCCTTTCTTCTTATTATTACAATTTTTGCATTTGATATGGTGCCTAATCACGTCATCAAGACGTCTCAAACCACTGCATAAAATGTGCTGTAAAGTGGATTGGCTGTGCTGTATATTTGTGGGTGAAACGTGGCAGCCAATCACGCACAGTAGCGTCCCACAAACAGTTGTGGGTTGAGTGACAAAATTATTATTATTTTTTATCTTGAAAGAATAATTACCCCACTTCTCGTTCTCTCCCCGCGTCAGACACTCAAAACAGTGTCACCAGTGATTGACTGGACAGTATTTTGGCCACAGACTGACCACACGTTGGCCTCAGAAGCCGCACATTTCATAGCAGGACCCTGCAGTCACAGTCAAGGCCAGCACAGCACAGTACAGCACAGCTGGGCGGAGGCATAGGGCAATATCAATGTCTTCCCGCATTGTCAGAAGCTAAACCTGTTCAGGTAGATGTTCATGGTCCAAAGAAAAGGGAAATCCTCTCTCTCTCCCTCGTCTGAGGCAAAATTGGTTGTTGACTTCATGCCTGTCTGTGGCACATTGCTGTGTGCTATGCTAACCTGGCTGCTGAGTTTGCCTGAAAATAATACAGTCCACTTTACAGTAATTGCCTGTCAAGTACTTTAATGAGATGTTTCAACAATATGAGGAAGCGCTACATCAAATGCAAGGATTATCATTTAGCTTCACTTCACCTGACACAACAACAACAATGTGACATTTGTACAGCGCCCTTCAAGTCGGGAGGACGTCCTAAGGTGCTGAACCAAAACACAGCTTCAGGCCAATTCATGATAACATATTATAACTCCTGTAGCTCAGTGGTTAGAGCATTCGCCTTACAAGCATGAGACTTGTGTTTGAATCCAGACAGATCAGGGCGAAACATTGGGCAAGTTTCCTTAGTCCACACATGCCTAATAATAATCCTTCCAAAAAAAAACAATGATAAAATTGGTCATTTTCAATCCATGGCTGTTTGTGGGGACGCTGCTGTACGCAATTGGCTGCCGTGTTTTGCCCATAAATATGCAGTCAATTCACCTTACAGTATATTCTGTGAAGCGCTTTGAGACATCGATAAGATGTGAAAAACGCTGTGATATGCAAGGATTATTATTATTATAACAACAATAAATGCAAGGATTATTATTAGTAGTATTATTATAAGAAGCCCCAGCTGAAGCCGGTGACTGGTACAGACCTGAATAGGATGTGCAGGTAGGATCCCAGACCTGTCAGGATGTGCCACCAGGCGTGAAACTGCGTCAAAGCTCCCAAAAGGTGGAATGGTACTTTCTGTCTGATATCTCTGTGGAGGAGACAAGCAGGTCACAAACACTCAAGTCAATAAAGTCCAGACAGAGACTGAAAACTACAGTGAGTAGATTGGCCTGATCACCACATCCCTGACTGTCCAGTACCTCGGGGTGTACTCACAGTGTGAAAGGCAATCCTGGTCCTCACGTTTAAAGCCCTCCGCAACCTTGCCCCACCCTACATCCGTGACCTACTATCCCCTTACCAACCTGCCAGTCTTCTCCGCTCAGCTGGCGCTGGTCTCCTCCACGTCCCCCGACCCACCCCCCACCATAGGAGGATGAGCTGAATTTCAGCCACTCTGCCCCCAACCTCTAGAACTCCATCCCGCAGTCCCTCCGCCTCGCCCCCTCCCTGGCCTCCTTGAAGCCTCGCCTCAAGACTCTCCTCTTTGATGGACCCATCGGCACCTCCTAATCCCTGCCTTCCCTCCCTGTCCTCAGCTCGGGTCTGAAGCATTGAATGTCAAGCGCCTTGGGACGTCCTCCTGACGTGAAAGAAAAAATGACAAGTGTCATTTTGTTGTTATGTTGCTGTTGACCTCTCCCAAACATTTCCAAGACAACAACATACATCAGGCTCTATCATTCCCCTCTTAGTCCTGTAGCTCAGTGGTTAGAACACTCGCTTTGCAAGCGAGAGGACCTGAGTTTGATTCCTGGGAAGGCCAAAACATTGGGCACGTTTTTTGTTTACTCCACACACATACACACACATCTCTGTTTATCTACAGAAAGTGGGAACAGGGCAATAGAAAATTCAAGTGGAGTGGTCATTTGTGAAAGAGCAAGGATTGAAGAGGGTAAATAAAAGTGCAACTAACAAATGGTTTTAAATCTACTTCTTCATTTGGGAGTTGAAACATTTTCTTGCCGATTCAAAGTGCTAATTATAATCAAATCTATAAAGAAACAGGGCATCTCTCACCCCATGGCATTCACAAAAGCCTCCATTAATACGATCACTCAACTCATGACTATTTGTGGGACACTGCTGTGTGTAATTGGCTCCTGTGTTTCACCCACAATATATTCAATTGCTACACTTTGCAGTATACTGTATTCTGTGAAGAGCTTTGAGAAGCCTTGTTGACGTGATAAGTGCGATATCAAAATGAAGGATTGTAATTATTATATGGACCTGGTCTTGTTAGGCCCACCAATTGCCAAGTTCCTGTACTAACATCCTAGAGCTGTACGGCCACAGGTTACACCCCAATTTATTTAGCAAACACATCAATGGAATTACCTCCAGGTGTCACAGAAGATGTTATCTATATTCCAGAGGATGAAGCCCATCAAAAAGATCCCTAGTGACGTGTAGGCCAGAGGTCTGAGCCAAGGATGGACCCTGAGAGAATAAAGGGAACAATGTTAGATGTTGATCGAAGCTCACAGCTCACTGATGTCACCAGCTCAGTTTCTTGCCTGCACCAGGACCCCTCCTGTTTCTGTGACTTGCCAACACCATGTCGATCTGTCTGCCTCCCTCCGTTCAGCAGGCTCCGGCCTGCTCCTCCCCACCATTCACTCTCTCCGCCCCCACCCACCCTTTAGAACTCCATCTCAGTTCCTTTGCTGCACTCCCTACCTTGTCTCCCTCAAAGCTTGTCTCAAAACCCTCTTATTTGACTTCACTTTCAGTCACCTTCCTTATCCTCCACCCCTCCTGATTCTAACCTCCGGCTCAAGTCCAAATGTTTATGACTGTACAGTGCCTGGGATGTCCTCCCAACAGGAAGGACTCTGTGTAAAATGCTCTTGACTCTATATAAATGCAAGTTGTTGTTGTAAATCAAAGTGGAGTCCTGTAGCCCAGTGGTTAGAGCACTCGCCTTACAAGCGAGAGACCTGGGTTCAATTCAGGGCAGGTCAGGGCGAATCCTTGGGCAAGTTTCCTTACTCCACATCCCCAATAATAATAAATAGGTCATTTTCAACCCATGGTTGTTCGTGGGGATGCTGCTGTGCGCAATTGGCTGCCGCGTTTCATCTACAAATAAACAATCAATTCACTTTACAGTATATTCTGTGAAGCGCTTTGGGACACAGTATAGAAGATCTGAAAAGATCTTGCTTTATCAAATGCAAGAATTATTATTATTATAAATGTAATTTGTTGTTAAAGGGTTGGATTTCAAACGATGACCCTACCCTAACCTGCCTCCAGGGGGAGCTTGCTTCATTGGAAACAAAGAGCAATTGATTTTGAAATGTTGTTTGTGATGCGTTGACACAGAATTCTCTCCTCCAGAGTCACACTCCGAGGATTCACCTGACATTAAATATCTCCCAGAACTAGACATCACATCGACAACATGGCAATACAATGACACACTCCTGTGTGCAACTGGATGCCGCGTTTCACCCACAAATATACTGTACAGTCAATTCACTTTACAGTATATTCTGTGAAGCGAGTCAACAATGTGAAAAATAAATAATACAGTAATTTGGTGACTCAATCCACAACAGTTTGTAGGACACTACTGTGCATAATTTGCTACCTCGTTTCATCCACAAAACAAACAGGCAATTCACATTACAACAACAAAATTACATTTACAGAGCGCCTTTCATGTTCCAAGGCGCTGAATCTATTCTGTGAAATGTAAGATGTGATAAGGTGCTGTATCAAATGCAAGGATTATTAAACTATTATTATGAAAGTGTAAGATTTATATTTAAAGCCCTACAAGTAAATCAGTTCTCAAAAGCAAAGTCACACAACAGTGCAGTGGGTAATGAAGCACGACTGAAATCACACCCGACATACCAGGTAACAATATATATTGACCGTAGAACGAGACAGCCCACCAGAAAGCCATACATGACCTGGAGGAAGAAGGAGAGACAAAAAGTTAGTAACAACAAGAAATTATATTTATATACAGGAGTGCCTTTCACAAAATATACTGTAAAGTGGATTGACTGTACATTGGGAGAATATATCAAATGTAAAGATTATTATTATTATTCCTGTTGGTGGGAGACCTTAGAACCATCCTGCCCCACCCCACCTCCACCCTTCTGGTTTTGACAATGCAGCCTCCACCCCCAGCCAAAACAGACCGCTCACCACGTTAGTCATGTTCCTCAATGTGGTTTCAGCCCACGATTATAATAATAATAATCCTTGCATTTGATATAGCGCTTTTCACGTCTTATAGACATCTCAAAGCACTTCACAGAATGTACTGTAAAGTGAATTCATTGACTGTATATTTGTGGGCGAAATGCGGCAGCCAATTGCACACAGCAGCGTCCCCAATTGCACACAACAGTTGTGGATTGACAATGACCAATTTTATAATTGTGTTTTTTTGGGGAGGGATTATTATTGAGGGATTGTTTGAAAGATGTCTCCTGTCTCGTGTGAGAAGCTGTCTACTCGTCTCCTCATCAATTCTCTGTGTCGGTGTCCCACTGACTGACACCTGGACTGTTTGTCTCTGGTTTACGCACAGTTATCTCTCACTGCCTTTGCATTTGATCTCCGCCCACTCACACCTTCAGGTGAGAACAGCAGTTGTCACTATAAATGTTCTGTTTACAGCAAACAAATCATTGTGCCTCACAACTCACTTCAGAGAGAGAACCCCCGGCCAGTCAGACTGCTCTATACAATCTGCTACTCGCTTCTTAATTGAAGAAAATAACATATGAGACCTTTTGGTCACAGCTCAACAGCAACACACAGGGCTGCCTCACTACAAAAGGCCACAATTAAGGAAAATTCTGTTTCACATCCAGCCAGTTCCACATCACCTTCCGCGCTCCCTCTCACAAACACTCAGCCCCTGCACCCCACCCCGGAACTCCTGTGGAGTCCTGTAGCTCAGTGATTAGAGCACTCGCCTCCCAAGGAAGAGAGAAACCTGGGTTTGATTCCCGGGCAGGGCAAAACGTTAGGCAAGTTTCCCTACTCCACACACACGATAGGGAGAGAGAGAGAGAGAGAGAGAGCAGGGAATGCAGTTGCAGTAGAGAGGTCTAGTGAGAGCGCGAGCACGAGCACCGGAATAGGGACAAGGGGGAAAATGCAGGGAGATGGGATTGGAACAGAATGCTCCCAACAATGAACAATGAGCTGAATCACACACACAATCTGCTGTAAGATTCCTACTATTCTATTGTAGAGTTGTTGGTGTTCAGGCCACACATGCTGAAGGGTACTGAATTTCCCAGCGTGTAGGGGCGAGCAAATCAATGCCTTTTTCTTGTGTTCATTGGCAATTTCTCCCAATCTCCACTGTTGCTGATTATGTTAACATTCCTAACCTCACATCCCCTGTCCCACTGCACGGCCGTCTGATACCAGTCAACAGTTTATATTAATGATAATCCTTGTACTGTATTTGTTACAGCGTCTCATCATGCCTTCTAGGCATCTCAAAGCGCTTCAAAGAATATACTGTAAAGGGAATTGACTGTATATTTGTGGGCGAAACACAGCAGCCAATTGCGCACAGCAGCATCCCCATAAATAGTCATAAGAACATAAGAATTAGGAGCAGGAGTAGGCCATTCAGCCCTTCAAGCCTGCTCCGCCATTCAATAAGATCATGGCTGATCTTCTCACCTAACTCTGATTACCTGCCCTATCCCCATATCCCCTAATCCCTCTATTTTTCAAAAATCTATCAGCCTCAGCCTTGAAAATGTTCAAGGACTGAGCATCTACAGGCTTCTGGGGTAGTGAATTCCATAAATTCACTACCCTCTGAGTGAAGAAATGTTTCCTCAACTCTGTTCTAAAAGGCTGACCCTTCATTTTAAGACTGTGACCCCTGGTTATAGATTCTCTTACCAGGGGAGACAGTCCCTCAGTGTCTACTTTATCTAGCCCTTTAAGAATCTTATATGTTTCAATAAGATCCCCCCTAATTCTTCTGTACTCTAGAGAATACAGCCCTAGTTTATTCAACCTATCCTCATAGGTCAGTCCCCTCATCCCAGGAAGTAACCTAAGGAATCTACGCTGCACCCCCTCTAAGGCAAGTATGTCTTTTTTTAAATAAGGAGACCAAACTGCACACAATACTCTAGGTGCGGTCTTACCAAAGACCTATACAGTTGCAGCAAGACTTCCCTACTCTTGTACTCTAAACCTTTTGAAATGAACGCTAGTATGGCGTGCATTCAGTCGTGCATTGAAATGACCAATTTATTATTATTTGTTTTGGTGAGGATTATTAGGCGTATGGAGTAAGAAAACTTGCCCAAAGTCTCCCCTGCTCTGGAATTGAACCCAGGCCTCTCTCGCTTGCAAGGCAAGGGCTCTAACCACCGAGCTACAGAACTGTGGCTTGCGAGCAAGGCCTCTAACCACTGAGCTACAGGACTGTGGCTTGTGAGGCGAGCTACAGGAATCCACAATTTTCTGGCCCTGCCCCCTCATCCAATGCCAAGATTAGCCTAACGTCCCCAGGATTGTGCTGCAATCTTTCCTGTCAGCTGACAAGCGAGCCAACGAGCCAGCGAGCAGTGAATACCAGTTGCATTGGAAGAAGCTGTTTCAGGGAACTGAACAAGCAAAGCAAGTGACTGAATGGGGGGTTCCAGAGAGAGGGCACTTGTCAATGGCCTTATTGTGGAAACCAGTCATGATGAAGAGCCTCCCTGTTCTCACTTTGCAATGATTCTGTGAAAGGCCTTGGCAAGCACTGCTGTGCCTAGTGCTGATGTGCTGGGTTGTGCATAGTGCTGATGTGCTGGGTTGTGCATAGTGCTGATGTGCTTGGCTGTTCTGGGCTGTGCTCTGCTGTGTGCTCTACACACGTGCTCTGCTGTGCCTAGCTCTGACGTGTTGGGCTGTTCTCTGCTGTGCCTAGCGCTGATGTGCTGGGCTCTGCTAGGTTCTATTCGCTCTGATGGGCTGTGCTGGGTTTTGCTCTCTCTGATGGGCTGGGAGTGTAGGCTGGCTGCTGAACAGACTAACTGTGGCAGCAGCTGTTCCCCTTGGACTCTCGACTCCTATAAAAGTGTTTTTTGTGTTATTTTGCGACTCTTAATCTTAAATTTCAACATATTATACACAAGATTGATCCCAGATGTGACGGGGGCTCCCCCAGCCCTCCCCGTCTCCCTGATCAGGGGCTACACACGTGGACAATGACTCCACAGAACCCTCTGCCAGAGAGATACTGGCCTCTTACGGACTAGACTAGCATAATAATAATAATAATAATAATCCTCACTTACAGGTCTCGTTTAGGTGAGACCTGTGTTTGAATCCAGGCAGATGTCCCTACTCCACACACACACCTAATAATAATCCGTCCCCAAAAAAAACACAATAATAAAAATTGGTCAGTTCAATCCACGACTATTTGTGAGGACGCTGCTGTGCCCAATTGGCTGCCACATTTCACCCACAAAATATACAGTCAATTCACTTTACAGTATATTCTGTGAAGCGCTTTGAGATGTCGATAAGATGTGAAAAACGCTGTTTCAAATGCAAGGGTTATTATTATTATTATTCAGATGGGGCAGCATCTGGGAGCCATAACAATGCCGGATAGAACCTGACACTGAGCCGAGGGGGTAGATGAGGGCGGGTGGGGGAGGGGGTGGTGAGGAGGTGACCGTAAGCGTGGAAGATCTTCAGTCGTGACCTAAGAGACAAGCCGTGCCTAATACTCCCCGGGATTAGGCTGGGAGCACATTCTATTCCAGAAAGACGCAGACATGCACGCGCGGGAAGACATCTGCGTGTGGAGCTGCAACCCATGTGTGGTACATCTCAATGGTTTAGATGCTCTTTAAACACGGTGACAGGGTTTCCACAGGTGCCAGACACCTGGCTCAACAAAGAGAATCTCTCACTATCGTTACCATGGGCAGAAACCAAAAACTTGCTGGTAGATTTTTTTTGCATTATTTTGCATTTGATCAACAAGTTATTTCCCTTCTACTGTGTGTTTTTTTTACACACAGAGAAACAGAGCCCTCAAAACACTGGGATTTGTGGTCGGAAGCTGATTAACGTGATTTGATTATAATTTGTGCAAGTTTCCCTGCAATTCAGGACACAACCACTTGCATTTACATCGTGCCCTGAATGTAGGGTACGGCTTGGAGCCCTGATAAAGAGTTTCTTCCTGTGGCCTAACCAACAATTCTCCAAACTCAATCGCTCATTCGATTCAAGACTGTTCGTGGAATGTCACTGTGTGCCTGGCAGCCACATTCGCCTCCAAAATAATATAATAATAATCCTTGCATTTGGTATAGCACGCTATCAAGTCACTGAGACATCTCAAAGAGATTTTAGTGTACATTCTGTGGGCTGCCAATTGCAGACAGCAGTGTCCCACAAACAGTCGTGGATTGAGTAACCAAATTATTATCATTAACTTTTTAAGAGATTATTATTCCTGGAAAAGTGATCCGTCAATCGACTAACCACAGTGTTTCTACTTCCTGCTCTGTTGTTGTTTTTGTGCAGCTCGTGTCCTCTCCTGCACTAGGCTCCGCGACCGCACCACTCCCACCCTCGCCCATCTGCATTGGCTCCCTATCCCCCAGAGAATGGAATTCAAGATCCTCATCCTCACTTTCAAGGCCATTCACGGCCTTGCCCCCGTCTTTCTCTCCGACCTGCTGTCTCCCTATCAGCCTGCCCGTCCCCTCCGTTCAGCAAGCTCTGGCCTGCTCCATGTCCCCCATCCGAACATCCCCATCATCCGTGACCAGGCTTTCAGTCTCTGCCCACACTGTGAAACTCCATCCCACAATCCCTTCGCCTTGCTTCCTCTCTTTCCTCCTTCAAGGCCGGTCACAAGACCTTCGACTGCGCCTTCTGCTGCCCTCCTAACTCTCCCCCCTTTCCTACTCTCCATCCCATTGCCACTACCTCGACCCTCTCCCACCTGCTCGGGTCCCGATCCGACTGTTCAGCGCCTTTGGATGTCCTCCCGACATGAAAGGTGCTCTTTAAATGTAATTTTGTTGTTATTATTGTTAAAACCAGAGATGGTGTGTGGAGTAAGGAAACTTGAAAAGGGTTTCCCCGCCTGGGAATCAAATACAGTTCCTCTCGCTTGCGAGATGAGCGCTCTAATCAATACACTTCAAGACTCCATGACAAAGTCATGACATGTTACAGTGCATCCTGTGAAACACGAGGAGCCTGGCGTGAAAGGCAGTGAGTGTATCGACTGTGAGGATTAATACTATCATTACTCTGGGTGTGGCATGCCCAGAGCAAGGCACTGATTTATAACCTCACGCAATAATGAGAGACCAGATCAAGCTCGCTCAGTGGCGTCTCGAAAGCTCCAAATTAATAAGATTAAGACCTGAGAGCTGTGTGTTTTCCCTCCAGCGACTACGTTAATGACCGCAGAAACTTTAAGAAATCTTGTTCTGTGACTAGCTAATAACCCAGGCTCCGGGCTGTGTCTTTGCAGGTGGGTGGGGTGGGGGGCGAGATACATAAACCACACAGCAGGCAGCTGTCAAATAAATCTCTCACACACACTACACACTAACTACACACACACACAACAACATTACATTTATAGAGTGCCTTTCATGTCAGGAGGACGTCCAACCGCCCGACACACACAAGGAATAGAACAAAACAATAGTTCGGAAGCAAATGTGTTCTTTGACATTCTCATAATGCCCCACTGAACGCTTCAGAATCTGCCAATCCTCCCTCCTTCCTTCTCTCATTTACCCACCCACTCAATCATTTGCTCCCTCCTTCGCTTCCTCGCTCCCTCACCAACCCTTCCACCCACCTACCCACCCACCCAAACTGCAAAATTCTCAAAGGCTCATTTAATGATAATTTAATGATAATTTAATGGTTCATTTAATGATAATCCTTATAACTGATACTGCGCCTTATCAGGTCTTTGAGATGTCTGAAAGCGCTTTACAGGATGTCATTGTAAAGTGGAGTGACAGTTGACTGTGGAGACGCTGCTGTGCGCAATTGGCTGCCCCATTTCGCCCACAAATATACAGTCAATTCACTTTACAGTATATTCTGTGAAGCGCTTTGAGATGTTGATAAGATGTGAAAAGCGCTATATCAAATGCAAGGACTATTATTATTATTATGTAGGTGAAACAGGCAGCACATCTCCCCGATGAATGTAGAGCTCTGAGACGCAGTCCTATGTGGCGGGCGCTAAATAAATCCAAGTTGTTGTTGTTTTCGGGAGGACATCCCAAGGAGCGTGACAGTCAGTATTCCAGAGCACTGATTGTTTGCTCCTTCACAGGAGATTAGAAATGGTATAATAATAATAATCCTTGCATTTGATATAGCGCTTTTCACATCTTATCGATGTCTCAAAGCTCTTCACAGAATATACTGTAAAGTGCATTGACTGTATATTTGTGGGCGAAACACGGCAGCCAACTGCACACAGCAGCGTCCCCACAAACAGTAGTGGATCAAAAATGAGCAATCTTTATTATTATTTTTTTGGGGACGGATTATTATGAGGCGTTTGGGGTAAGAAAAAACAACAGAAATGCAAAACTGCGCTAAATGCAACCAAGAGCACTTTGCTAAGGCGGAATCACCCGCCCAGCGCACCGCTGTACTGTGTTGTGAAGGGAGAGCAATGTAACTTGTAACCCTGCGGCCTTGCTGCCACTCTGCCCACTGGCTTCCCTAGTGGATTCCTTCAAAATGACAGTCCCAGGTTCCCACGTTCCCAGAGTGCGATGGAGGTGGAGTTTGCATAATAATAATCCTCCAATCAAACAGGAAGGTCTGAAGACAACAACAACTGCATTTGTCCAGCGCCTCAAAACTGTTCAAAGGATTTACAGCAATGGGCAGTAACTGTGTAAGGTTTATCAGTGCAGAACATCACCAGAACTGGATCCGGAGACTCAGAAACAGATCAATATTGACTTTGTTGACATGTCAATATTGCAGTCTCCTGATTGAAGTGGGATTGACGGTATCTGATTTATCTATTGATGCTCATCAGCAGACAGGCACACAGTCTGAACGTAAAAAACAACACATGATATTTATATGGCAGCCTTCACACTGGGAGGGCATCCCATAGCAATGAGGTGTATATAGTGAAGACCAGTGATCGCCACCCCATGCCCTGCCTGGGAATCAAACCTGGATCCTCTCACTTGTGAGGTGAGCGTGCTCACTACTGCACTACAGGGCTCCATGTATATATAACACCTTTCACAATGGGAGGACAAGACGCTTGCCAGTTGAGGGTCTGCTAGGGATTGGATTCCAGGCATTAAGATAATATGCTCCCTCCCACCCCTACCCCCCCACTCACCCCCAATTCTCAAGCTGTGTTTTATGGGTTGATCTTTGCCCACAGAGCCCGGCAGCAGAAACTATTACTTAATGAGAACATCAGCCTTGAGTTAAGAAACTGTCGACTATTAATCACTGCAACTTGGTGGGCGGGAAGGAGGAGAGGGAGGGAGGACAGGGGAGTCTGCAGTGAAACGTCATCAGTCTACACCAACAATGACTGGCTTGTTCAGGGCAGACATGTCTTGGCTTTGCTGTCCTATTGCAATGGATCAAACCGTTGAAGAATGCCAAACTGGAAAGGGGCAGGATTGTAAATGTGGAGCAGTGAAGAATGGGGTCGTCCCTTCAGCAACCCAGTCTGAAAAATGTGTCATGGGTATTACACAGAGCGCCAGCTACACAGGAAACGCACCCTTTAAATCACTTTTGTAACAACAACATTACATTTGTAGAGAGCCTTTTCACCTCGGCAGAATGTCCCAAGTGGCTGAACAGTCAGGACTCGAACATGTGGGGGAGGGTTGAGATGAGGGAGGGTAGAGACTGGCAGTGATGCTGGACTTCCTCATATCAAGTCGAGGGGACCCGCTCAGCTGCCTCTGGGGAGGGGAGGCTGAAGGCATGGTCGCAACGGAGGGTCGAAACGGAGTCAGGCTTTGAAGGAGGCGAAGGAGGGAGCGAGGCGAAGGGATTGTGGGATGGAGTTCCAGAGTGTGGGGGCTGAGAGGCTGAAAGCACGGCCACCGATGATATGGCAGGTCAGGCCGGAGCCTGCTGAATGGAGGGAGCCGACAGGTTGATAGGGGATCAGTAGGTCAGAGAAGTGGGAGGGGGGGGGGGGGGGGGGGGGGGGCAAGGCCATGGAGGGCTTGAAAGTGAGGACGAGGATCTTGATTTCGATCCTCTGGGGGATGGGGAGCCAGTGGAGCCGGGTGAGGGTGGCAGTGATGGGGTCATGGAGTCTGATGCTCCCTCTTTCCTAGTCACCCTGTTCTAGTCGTTAATTACCCTCTGGGTAAAGAAACACCTGTTCCTGAATTCTCCCCATTGTAAACCCATGTCCTGATGTACTGACCTGGCACACCCAGTATTATTCTAAGTTGACTTTTTCATTCCCATTTAAAATGTTGCACATCTCTATACAATCTCCTCAAAGCCTAATGTGGGTCTCTGACAATACAATCCCCACCCACTCCCCAGTACTACTCTCCCTCCCATACCCATACCCTCCTCCAATGCCAACTGCAAGGTGATGCTGGACTTCCTCATATCAAGTCGAGGTAACCCGCTCAGCTGCCTCTGCCCTTCTAGTCTACTGCCCTCTCCCCATCTCCCCCTCACCCCGTCTCCAGCCCCTACCTATCCCTCCCTTCATACCTTCGAACCCATCTCCCAAGTGCTCTCTCTCATCACCACTTTAACCAGCATGAAACTTGCTCCCTCTATCCCTCTCACCTTCCTGCTCTACCTCCTTGCCTCTCTACTCACAGACATTATAAGCTTCTCCCTATCCCCTCCCATCCCTTTAAGAACAGCCTCATCAATCACATACTTAAAAAATCTCCCTGGATCTATTCCTATCCAAGATCCTGGTATGAGTCATTGCTTCCCAGCTTCCTCTCCCGACATTCTCTTCTCAAACCCCTCAGCTCTGGTCAGTGAGTAGTGAGTCCTCCTTGGCTTCTCTCCTGCCTTTGATACCGTTGACCACTGTATCCTCCTCCACCACCGCCTCTCCTCTCACCTAAACATGTCGCTGATTGGGTCAGATGGTAAATCTCACCCTGTCTCCACCTCATCACCACAAATAGTTTCTCCTTTAGCTCCTGCACCATCTTGTGTGATGTTCCTCAGGGCTCGGTCCTTGATCACCTACTCTTCAATATCTACATGATCCCTCTTGGTGACATTATCCGCAGTTATGAGGTCAACTTCCAGATGTATATGGATGACCCCCAACTCTATCTCTCTGCCTCTACCCTTGACTCCAGGACCGCTGTCCTGACAAGACTGTCTGTCAGACATCAAGTCCTGAGTGAGGACTTTCTACAGTTGAATGTCAACAAGACCAAGGCCCTCCTGCCAGCGCCTTCACATCTCAGGCGCTGACAGCATCACTACACTCTGAGCTCCCTCTGAGCCAGTCTGGAACCTTGGTGTCTTGTTTGACCCCCATCTATACTTTCTATCCCACATCTGTGCCATGATCTTCTCTGCCTCCCGTCCCCTCTGCAACATTGCCCGGCTCCGCCACTGTTTCACACTGCAGGCTGACGAAACTCTCATACTTGTATTCATAACATCCAGGCTTGACTATGCAAATTCCCTGCTTGTCGGCCTCCCCAACTCCTCTCTCCACAGGTTGCAGATCATCCAGAACTCTCCCACACCAGGCTCCGTGATCCTATCACCTCCATCCTTGCTCGACTTCACTGGCTACCTATCACACAGAGGATACAAACCAAGATCCTGGTTCTCATCTTCAAAGCCCTTCATGGCCTCACTTCGCATAGCGACAAGGTTGGTAGGGGGATACCAGGGTGTTGATAGGTAGGGTTACCCCTACCCACCTGCCCGCTACTTCAGCCACTGCCATCACTCTCTGAAACTCCATCCCACAGCCCTTCACCTCGCCCCATCCCTTGATTCCTTCAAGACGTTCCTATTTGGGCTGAATGGTCTCCTTTCGTGCCATAAGATTCTCTGATTTTATTTGACCATGCCTTCAATCAACTTCCTTTCCCCTTGTTCTCCAACCTACACAATCCCAACCCTTTGCTCTGGTCTGAAACAACTGATTGTGCAGCGCCTTGGGGTGTCCTCCTGACGTGAAAGGTGCTAAACAAATGTAATTTTGTTGTTGTTGTTGGAGTGTCAACCTAACTACACAAAGATCAGAGTACCAACATGTGACTTGAACCCAACCTATGACTCAGAGGCCAGAGTGCTACCACTGAGCCAGGCTGACAAATAAGACAAAAGCCTGGATGGAAAGGCCCAGCAGGAAATCCCATTGGACTATGAAAACGGCTTATTCAGGTTTACAACATGGCTCTTATACATTTGATATAGCGCCTTATCATGTGATTGAGACGTCTCAAAGTGCTTCACAGGATAAACTGCAAAATTTTGTAGGCGAAATGCAACAGCCAATTGCACACAGCAATGTCCCACAAACAGTTGTGGATTGAGTGAATACTTTTTGAATTTGCAGAAATTATTAGCTCTGGAAAACAAATCCATTAATTTTCTAACAACTGTGTCCGTTTGCTGCAAGGTAAACCGAGGTGTGTGGAGTCAGGACAGTCCTCGCGAGCGCCCTGGGACGTTGTCCCGATATGAAAGGCGCAGTGACGCGTAAATATGATCCTTTATTGTAAACCTCACTCTGTTTCTAACTCAGAGCAAGTTCAGGAACTTCTGAGAACCAAGCTCAATCAATGACTCAAATGTTCCCAGCAGATGAACTGAATGCCCTGGCAGGCTGGGCTGGTTCCATTCTGTTGCCTGCTCTTCGTCATCTGAACAAGTTTGCACAGGTTATATGGTAACCCCAGGTACATAAAGAGGCTGTGAACTGGACAGGTTTCAGTGTGAGAAATGACTAGTTAACGCCTGAGAGCAGCCATGCAGAAAACAGGCAAAATCACCACAGGAAAGTGCTAGCCTGAAAAATCCCCTTACATTTGATCCAGTACCTGGAGGCCATCTCAAAGCGCTTTGGCAGCATATGCTGTAAGGTGTAGTGACTGTGTGTTTTTGCAGGTGAACACAGCACAAGGATGTCCCCAGAAACAATCATAACAGGAGTGACCCATTTTATTTGGGGGATTGTTGGCTAGGACAAAGGGAGTGATAAGCACTGAACAGGCACAGGCGAGACCTCAATTTAACAACTCATCCATAGGACAACACCTCCGATGTGCTTTCCCCAGCACCCAACTCCGCACTGGATGGTCACCTCAAAGTCTTCAAGGTAATTGAGGCTCTTGGTAAGCTCCACAGGAAAGCGGGTGAATATGGATGTCAAGTGAAAAAAAGGTTCACAAGTGGGATCTTTAACATCCACATGAACAGGCAGCTGGGACCTGTCTTATCTGAAGGACAGCATTTCCCACAGTACACCAGCCCTCGCCCCCCCCATCCCAGCACGAATCACAGTGGCATTTAAGACTGTGATTCCAAACCTGACATATGGGATCTTGAACCCACAACCTTCCGACTCATGGGAGGGAGAGAGACAGGTTGACACACAGTTGGGAGCTGAATAATAATAATCCTTGCATTCCCTACAGTAACTTATCATATCTTCAAGATGATTCGAAGTGTTTCACAGGATATACTGTAAAGTGAACTGACTGTATGTTTGTGGGCACAACTGAGGGGCCAATTGCGCACAGCAGTGTCCCCACAAACAGTCAAGGTTTGAGTGATTAAATCATTATTTCTTGAATTTTATTTTTAATTCACTAAAAATCAAGTTAAATGTTGCACATGAATTCTCCTGCGCTTTTTAAAGGATATGTTGTTGTGACCTTCTGATTATAATCTTAATTTTTATGACTACTACAATAATAGCATTGTAAACACAAAGATAGCTAGATAGCTAGATTCCAACAATACAAAGGTGAATAAACTGCCCCTAGGTCAATCAGGTGAGCAGTGTAAACACAAGTTCTCTTATGACTAAGCTGTGAGCTGGCAATATAAAACATTTCGCCCACAAAATACAGTCAATTCATTTTACAATATATTATGTCAAGCGTTTTGAGCTGTCTCAAAAACGTGATGCGATGCTGTGTCAAATGCAAGGATTATTATAAAGAATAACCCTTATTATATTTGTTATAACACTTGTAATGTTGAACCATCTCGCAAAATGCTGCATAAGTAATTGCTGTCCAGTGTAGAGACTGCCAATTTGTTGTAAATATAGCAAACAATTTGCACAAATCTACGGAGAAGGGGAGGGGTCTCCTTGAAGCTGTGCTGGCTCCAAGGTGATGTGCTTGCCAAAGGAATGCTACTATCAAGTCAATCCTCTCACTAGTCCGGGTCTGCGGGATTCCAGGGCACTGCTGGTGCCAGCACAGCCCAGCCTGGCTCCTCACCAGGGCATAGAGTTCCCACTCACATCACATTAACCTGCAAACCCAACACCAGTCCAACCTAACCAAGGTGGTCCTGGGTGGAGCTCCTGTAGCTCATTGGTTAGACCACTCGCCTTGCAAGCATGAGACCTGTGTTCGAATCCAGACAGATCAGGGCGAAACCTTGGGCAAGTTTCCTTACTGCACATACCTAATAATAATCCCTCCAAAAAAACCACAATAATAAAAATTGGTAATTTCAATCCACGACGGTTTGTGGGGACACTGCTGTGCGCAAATGGCTGTTGAGTTTTGCCCACAAAAATACAATCAATTCACTTTATAGTATATTCTGCGAAGCGCTTTGAGACATCAATAAGATTTGAAAAACGCTATATCAAATGCAAGGATTATTATTACACCAGTCAATCCCACCCAGACACCAAAACCTTACCCCAAACGGCAGGGTTTGGGGAGCCAGGGAGATGGAAGTCCGGGCAGGTGGCCAACGAGTCCTGAGGCAAGGACGGACAGAGAACAAAAGCCTTTGAGTGTTAATTGAAGACAGTGCACATCAGCTAATGTGGCCACATGTTCAGTGTTACACTGGCTTGGCTCAGCACATCTCAAAGGGAGAAGACCTTCAACTGAACCACACTGATCAGTAGCAGATGGACGAGCTGGAGACAGGAGAGAAGGCAGCCCTGCAGGGAGGGGAGGGAATCTGAAAGCCATTCCCTCAAACATCCACTTCAAATTGACTTGTTGCTACAAGACATGAATCGATCTGCCGAGGTTTGTAAATTGAATGCTGAGATCAGTGCTTCTCTATTCCACACACACATACGTGAGGCTCACAACAACAACAACTTGTTTTATATATAGCTCAGCCTTGCAGCGCTTCACCAGGGAAATGTTCACAAAAACTTAAAAGATATACTGATATACATGATTCCTACACACAAACTATCTGCTCTGGTGGGGAATCCAGAACGTAACATCAGGCCATTTAGGAGTCAAATCCGGGGCAGTTTTTCACTCACCCAAAGGCCAGTGGGAATCTGGGAATCTCTCCCTCATCCCCCCCACCTCCCCCAAAAGGCTGTGGTTGGATTGGATTGGATTATGGCTGGATCCATTCCCATTGTCCAGGCTGAGGTGGGGAGATGTTTGTTAGGTCAGGGTATCAAGGGATACGGGGCAAGGGCGGGGAATTGGGAGTTGAGGGGCAGATCAGCCATGATCTTATAGAATGGGGGAACAGGCTGGAGAGGCTAAATGGCCTTAAATGGATTCGAACACAGGCCTCACTCTTGTAAGGCGAGTGCTGTAACCACTGAACTACAGGAGCTCCAAGTCTTCAAGTGGGATTTAAAGCATGATAAAGAGAGTGTGAGGTGGAGGGGTTTGAGACAGATTAATAGGATAGAGAAGCAGGGCAGTGCCCAGGGAATGTGGCCACAGAAACACTTTGCGGCATATTCTGTGAAGCAATTTGAGGTCTCTCAATAACGTGATAGGGCGCTGTATGAAATGCAAGTATGGGAGGCACTGCAACGCCCGCTCGGTCGAGGGTCACACAGTGACTGGCTCCCCCTGATGGAGGGCTATCTCACACCTAATGAAATAGTCTCCCTCCCTCTTTCAACAACAACAACAACTTGGATTTATATAGACCTGTGTTCGAATCCAGGCAGGTCAGGGCGAAACCTTGGGCAAGTTTCCTTACTCCACACGCCTAATAATAATCCCTCCAAAAAAAAACACAATAATAAAATTGGTCATTTCAATCCACGACTGTGTGTGGGACACTGCTGTGCGCAATTGGCTGCCGCGATTCGCCCACAAATATATACAGTCAATTCACTTTACAGTATATTCTGTGAAGCGCTTTGGGACGTTGATAAGATGTGGAAAGCGCTATATCAAATGCAAGGTTTATTATTATTATTATTATATAAATGCAATGCTGTCATCCTTGTTATTGAACAGGATCACGCTAAGGTAAGTATTGTGAAAGAATGAGATCAAACAGGACTATAAAGGACTTTCTCTGAACTCTGTGCTGCTTGGTAATCAAGATACCATCAGCATTGCACACAACGATATTCACAGAGTCCAATCTCAGCAACAATCACTCCCACATCGCTGAATTCTGATGAGATTAATAAATCAATTCTGTTTGACTTTTCACTCGTGACTAGAGTTTAACTTTGGGGCGGGTGGAGACTGGGAGTGAATGCAATGGTTTATTGTTCTGTAGTCCACCTCATTGAGACGTCTCAAAACCCTTCTCAGGTTATATGGGATACACAGTGGAGCCCTGCTGCTCAGTTAGAGTTAAAGCGCTCCCCTTGTAACTGAGAGACCTGGATTCGATTCCCAGCAGGTCAGGGGGCAAGTTTGGGCAAGTTTTCTTACTCCAGACATACACATGCGCGCACCTGACAATAATCCCTCGAAAAATAAACAATAATAAAATTGGTCATTTTCAATCCACAACTGTTTGTGGGAGACATTACTGTGTGTAATTGGCTGCCATGTTTTGCCCACAAATATAGTCAATTCACTTTAGAGTATATTCTGCGAAGCGCTATGAGAAGTCTAGAAGACATGAAATGCGAAGGATTATTATTGTACCGTAAAGTGAATTGACTCTGGCCTGCCTGCCTGCCTCCCTCCCACCCATCCAACAGGGTCAGTACATTATGTTGTCTGGAAACTGGTGATTATTCCTGTTTAATCAATCAAAACAAGCCATTCCTGCTGTCTCACTCACATCCCTACAAGGGGATCATTACAGTCACACATCCAAACCACAAGGCCAAGACTCCTGGCCATGGACAACAAGGTCTAATATATACATAGAGATATTCTAATCTCATATTGTAACCAGGCCTTTCAACATTCAATTGATATAATAATAGTCTTGGCATTTGACACATAAACCTTATCATGTCGATGTGACGTCTCAAAGCTCTTCACAAGATACTCTGGAGTGTTTTTGACCATTCCTGTGAACTACTGTGTATTTTGTGGGAGAAATACGGTAGCCAATTGCACACAGCAGTGTCCCACAGACAGTCGTGGCAAGTTTCCTTACTCCACACGCCTCTGTTTACCTTGTGGTAAATCGGAACTCAGTTGTTAGTTGTTTGGTAGATTGCTTCAGACGGTAATAACCCCTCAACAAAAAATAATAATTTGGTCACTCATTTCACAACTGTTTGTGGGACACTGCTATGCGCAATTTTGGGCAAATTGCGCATAGCAATTTCACCCACAAAATATACAGTCAATTCACTTTACAACAACAACAACTTTGATTTTTTATTTTGTACTATATTCAATGAACCACTTTGAAATGTCTCCACGATATTGCCCGACTCCACCATTACATCATCCCCACAGGCCGCTGAAACCCTCATTCAAGCCTTCAACACTTGACTACGCCAACGTCTTGCTTGTCGGCCTTCCCAATTCCTCCATAGGTTGCAGATAATCCAGAACTCTGCGGCCCATGTCCTCTACTGCTCCAAGCTCCGTGACACCATCTCCCCCATCCTCGCATGTCTCTATTAACTCCCCAGATGATTCAATTCAAGATCCAGGTCCTCACATTCAAAGCCCCCCCCATGGCCTCGCTCCACCCTACATCTCCTAACTCCCTACCAACCTGCGTACTCCTCCACTCAGCAGGCTCCGGCCTGCTCCACATCCCCCGACCCACCCGCCCCACTATTGGCGGGCGAGCCTTCAGCCACTCTGTCCCCAACCTCTGTAACTCCATCTCACAGTCCCTCTACCTCGCCCTCTCCCTGGTTTCCTTCAAGTCCCGCCTCAAGATCCTCCTCTTTGATGGTCACTCCAAATCCCCTTTCTCTCCACCCCACCATCCCCGTTCCCAACCCCAGCACGGGTCTTAAACAATGACTGTCCAGCACCTTGGGATGTCCAGCACCTTGGGATGTCCTCCTGAAAGACACTGTATATACAAGTGTAATTTTGTTGTTGTTATATCAAGGAAATTATCATTATATTATCATCGCTGCACTTGTGTCAGCCTGATGTGGAGTCTTGAGTCAAGAATGATACCAAGTGAGCCAGGCTGACATAAAGTTATCTATGAACAACAACAACTTGCATTTATATAGTGCCCTCCACCCCAGGTGATGTCTCAGAACACTTCACAATGGTGGAGCCCAAGGCTGAGTCAGGGGGAGGGGGAACGGGAAGGTAATTGTAATTGCGGTCCAAGAAAAAGTGGATGGAGGGGTTGAGGCAAAAGAGCTGAGGGAGGGATTTCCAAAGTTTCACGGCGTAGTGGCTGAACTGAAGGCACGGCCACTGATGGTGGGGTATTCGGGGGATAAGGAGGTGGCCAGATCCTATAGAGCTGAAGGAGTGGGTACTGCTAAGAGAGAGGAGGTTAGAGAGGTAGCGGGAATGCTTTGTTGAGATAACGTAGTGCGAGGATGTCAGTAAGACAAAGTTGGTGGAGGAACAATTAGTGAATCGGGACAGCACGAAGTGTACACATTGATATCACTGTATTTAATGATAAATGTCTTGGGATCATGAATGTTATCAATGTTCAGTTGGCACCAGCACAAATCAAGGCTCAATGGCTTTGATAAAGTCAAGAACATTAATTGTTTAAAACGTAACTAACCTGATATGAGCAAATACAGGTTGTTCAGCTTTAGCTTAATGTTTTTGACAGGCGAGAGGAGTTATGCGGAAATGGCAGTATGGGGAGGACCGAAATCTGGTGTAAAAACCAGCCATGATGTTCATACTGTCTCTACATCTGTGGAAGACATTGGTTCCCCCGTCACTGGACAGCATCTCTGGGTACCCGCACACTGAACAGGCACAGGTAAGGTCTCTGATCATAGTTTGGTCATTCAATCCATCACTGTTTGTGGGGACGATGCTGTGCGCAATTGACTGCCGCTTTTCGCCCAGCAAAAAAACTTTACAGTATATTCTGTGAAGAGCTTTGAGACGCCCCAATAACATGATAAGATGCTGTATCAAATACAAGGATTATTATTATTACAATGGCCTCTTTAAGGGGAGCTGGGAGGAGAAAACCCATAAGGAGGATCACAACCCCAGCACCTTTTCCCCCGTCCCCCCCACCCTGGCCCCTGATTTAATGGGGACCAACATTTTAAATGAGTTTTACTCAGCCTCAGCCTTATAAATTGTACTGGCTGTTATATTGAAAATAATCTTCTACATTTATAAAATCATGAGGGCATTCGACAGGGTGTTTCCACTGGTGGGTGAATCAGTGACTTGTGGTCACAGATTTAAAATAGTTTGTGTCTGAGCTTCAGGAGGATCTCAATAACCAATTGACGTAGAGACATGATTTGTACGTACAACAACAACAAATTACACTTATAAAGCGCCTTTCACGTCGGGAGGACGTCCCAAGGCGCTGCACAGGAGGCGTGTGACCCGAGCTGGGAGGGGAGTGTACGAGAAGGGGTGAAACAAGTAGGGGAGGTCGAAGAATTCGGGGTGGAACAAAAGGCACGGTCAAAGAGGAAAGTCTTCAAACCGGCCTGGAAAGAGGAAAGGGAAGAAACGAGACAGAGGGATTGGGGGATGGAATTCCATACCTCATCGCAAAGGTCTTGTACTCGGGAGTGACATGGGCATATTTGTTTTCAGGTATCTTCCATCATTCATAAGTTATTTTCAGTTTGGTGTTTTGGGCTGCAGTTACACCTGGTGGCCAGTGAGTCCAAATGGTGCTGTGGCACCTTGCGTCACAGACTCTTACACATAGTCTGTCCTGACACCCTGCAGTTACACCTGGTGGCCACGCTGGTTGGCCGTGGCGCTGTGGCGCATCGAGTCTCAGAGCACGCACATAGCCAAGCAGCGGGAACACAATAACAACAACAACTTTGGTTTATATAACTCCCTCACTCCATGCCAGATGGCGTCTTAGAGAGCTTCACAATATCAGAGCCCAGGGCTGAGCCAATGGGATTGTTCCAGCGCCTTGGGACGTCCTCCTGACGCTATATAAGCGTAAGGTTGTTGTTGTTGTTGAGGGGGAGAAGGAAGGTGACCGTAGGCGCAGTCAAACAGAAACGTCTTCAAGCGCAATCTGAAAATAATAATAATAATAATAAAAATGGGAAAGGAGGGGGCAAGGCAAAGAAAGCGAGGAAGGGAGTTCCAGAGCCTCGGGGCGTAGTGGCTGAAGGCACAGCCGCCGATGGTGGAGCGGAGGATTCGGGAGACAAGGAGGAGGCCAGACCCGGTGGAGCAAAGGCAGCGGGTGCTGTTGTGAGGAGAGAGGAGGTCAGAGAGGTAGGGGGGTGCAGAGGAGTGGAGGGATTTAAATACAAGAGTGAGGATCTTGAAGTCGATCCGCTCTGTGACAGGGAGCCAGTGAAGTCTGGCAAGGACTGAGATAATCGGGGAGTGATGTTTGGTTCAGGTGAGAATGCGGGCGGCAGCGTTCTGAATGAGCTGGATTTTGTGAATAGAGGCGGAGGGGAGACCGGCGAGGAGAGTTTTAGGGGCAGGCCGGGTAGATGGAGATGGTGAGAGCCATGGGACTGAAGACGTCAATGAGAGCCAAAGAATTTGGCTTCCGTCTTGTCAACATTCAGCTGCAGGAATTTTGTGCTTATCCAGCTCTTGATATCGGACAGGCAGGCTGACAGAACATCAGGGGCCTGGGGGGGGGTCGCACATTGAGGTGAAAAAATAGAGTTGGGTATCATCCGCATACATGTGGAAGTATACCCCATGTCTGCGGATGACATCACCAAGAGGGAGTGTATAGATGAGAAAGAGGAGGGGGCCAAGGATGGATCCTTGGGGTAACCCGCAGATAACTGGGTGAGAGTAGGAGGAAAAGCCATTATCTGTGAAGATGCTGGAGTCACAGCTGGTGGTGTATCGTAGGGTCCGGCGATATATCGATATATCGCTAAAACCCGATATAATTTTCATATCGATACGCCGATATGGGCATTTCAAAAATATCGATATATCGAAAAATCAATATATCGAGGGAAAAAATCGGAATGCGCGCACACTGAACTACAAGACTCAGAATGCTCATCTCTATACACAATGCACAGACCGAGGTGCAAAGCCGCCATATTGTATTCATAGTCCTAGAATACAATATACAGGTATGCAAGGGGTGAGGGGAGAGAGACGGCTGGGGGGTGGGGGGGAGGGGGAGAGAAACGGCTGGGTGGGGGGGAGGGGGAGTGAGACGGCTGGGTGGGGGGGAGGGAGAGAGAGACGGCGGGGGTGGGTGGGTGGGAGAGAGGGACGGCGGCGGGGGGGGGGGAGGAGAGAGGGACGGCGGCGGGGGTGGGGGGAGAGACAGGGTGGATGTGATAATATACAGATAGAGAGAGATGGGGGGGATGTGAGAGAGGAGAGAGATACAGAGACACAGACATAAAAACACAGAGATGGAGAGAGTGAGTTGAGAGACACAGAGAGAGAAAGATATTTACCTCCTGAGGAGATAGGCCCCGAATGCGCGCGAACCCCGAATGGCGTGCATGCGCAGTACGAAAACCCCGAAAATATCGATATTTCGGTATATCTCGATATGAGCCCATCGATATATCTAAATCAGAGAAATTTCTACATCGCCAGACCCTAGTGTATCGTGAGGCCGGTTTTCCTCCACTTGCGCTCGAGCAGCAAGTTTGGGATTTTAGAGAACGGAGATGGCCACTGTACGATCGAAGGTGGCCAATTTGATTACAACTTTTAAAAGAGAGGTGGATGGTTATTTGGGGAGGATGGGTTTATGGGGTTATGGGGAGAGAGAGAGCCGGGGAATGGGATTGACTTTGTATTTCTCTTTTCAGAGCTGGCACAGACTTGATGGGCCAAATGGCCTCATTTTGTGCTATAAAATTCTATGATTCTAACAGTAACAAAATAAAAATGTTAAAGTCTTGAGTCCTCCCAGATAACTATAGATAGAATCATAGAATTTTACAGCACAAAAGGAGGCCATTCGGCCCATCTAGTCTGTGCTGGCTCTTTGAAAAGAGCAATTCAATCCCACTCCCCAGCTCTCTCCCCATAACAGACCTGTTCTCCCTAAATAAAGATCTAATTCTCTTTTAAAAGCTGTTATCGAATCGGCCTTCATCACCTTTTCAAGCAATGCATTCCAGATTCGAACAACTCGCTGAGTGAAAAAATTTCTCCTCAGCTCCCCTCTACTTTGTTTTGAAACTATTTTAAATCTGTGACCACAAGTCACTGATTCACCCACCAGTGGAAACACCCTGTCGAATGCCCTCATGATTTTATAAACCTCTATTAGGTCTCCTCTCAACCTTTTCTGTTTCAAAGAGAATAAACCTAGCCTATCTCGCCTTTCCCCATAACTGAAGTCTCTCAATCCTGGTTCCATTCTAGTAAACCTTCTTTGCACCCTTTCCAATGCCTTAACATTCTTCCTATAGTGTGGTGACCAGAATTGGACACAGTACTCCAATGAGAAAGAGATAAACAAAATACTGGAAATCTAAATCACAAACAGAAATGGCTGGCAACACTCAGCAGGTCAGGCAGCATCTATGGAGAGAGGACCCTTTGTCAGTACTGGGACATGTCGGAAGGGAGAGGCTTTTAAGGACTAACAGAGAGAGAGGGAGGCTGGGCAAGGAAGACAAAGGAGATAATAACTAATAATAATAATTATTGCATTTGATATAGCGCTTTTCACTTTATCTAGACATCTTAAAGAGCTTCACAGAATATACTGTAAAGTGGGGTAGAGGACAGGAGATGTTGGGGTAAAGAAGTGCTAATGTGGCAAAACAAAGTGGGGAATGCAACAAAACTGGAGAGAAGAGGTATTAATAATGCAAAACAAAGAATGGGGTGGAATTGCAACAGAACAGGCAGTAGGCCAGAGAGAGAAAAGGTATGTCTGGGACCTGGATGATGTGGTAATGTTCACAGAGGAGGATGGGGGTGAGGAGGAGCTGTTATGATCTGAAATGAATTAAATCAATATTGAGGTCAGAGGGCTGTAAGATCCCTCCCTAGCAGATAAGGTGCTGTTCCCGAGCTTGCTCTGCAGTTCTCATTGGAACAAAAGATAAATAGATAAAAATGAAATGTCTGTTGCTGTGCCAATCCGCATTCCATATTGGATTCCTTGGTTGCAAGCGAAGCTGCAATGGGTACAGCTAGTACATAATAATACCGATCCTGCCATTTGATATACAGTAGCTTCTTTTCATGTCTTAGAGACGTCTCAAAGCACTTCATGGAATATACTATAAAGTGAATTGACATAAATGCAGGGTGTTGTTGACTGTGTATTTTGTGGGCAAAACATGGTAGCCAATCGTGCACGGGCAGCAGTGTCCCACCATCAGTCAATATTGAGTGACCAAATTACAATTTTTATTGATTTTTTAAAAAAGGTATTATTACTCCTGGAATGCGATCCGCAAATCGACTGACAATCAGTTCCTACTTACTGCTGGGTACACAGAGGTGTGTGGTGTAAGTAAACTTGTCTAAGGTTGATCCAGAGTCAAACACAAGCCCTCTGGCCTGCGAGGCAAGTGCTGTAACTACCACACACTACAGGATTAACCCACGGTGGAGCACATCTGTCTCTGATCATTAAAATAGCTGCTTGTCCTTAAACCCTTCAAACAGCCGATCCCCGCCCTGGCCTGCTGTGGAGAAGGTTTGGCTCGAGCGGAGTCTGGAAACACAGGCAATTGTGGAAGTGAAACTTTAACCCTCCAGCTGGTGATCACGTCACTCCAGATGGCTCAGAGAACACAACCACATTTGTCTCTCTCCATGCCTCGCTCCATCCACACCAGCCATTCATCAAACAAGCTTTTCACTCCTTCCTCCAGCACCCTCCTCCCCCTCCGCTCACTGCTAAATTAGCTTGTGAAATCATCCCCTCCTTTCCCTGCTTCCTCCATCCCCCCACCCTCCAACATACACACACACACACCAGATCAGCAGGGAACAGGAACACACACTGTGTTTCTCAACCCCCAGCCAACACATCCAGGCCTGCTTCCCTCGATCTCTTTCATTCATTATTTCTCTCTCATGCTCATGCACCTCTCTGGTTAAGTCCTTGGTTCTTCTTTAGTTTCTGTGGCCTCCCTCTGTTTACCCCTCCCCCATTCCCTCTCTCCCCCCTCCACTCGTCCTATCCCTTACCCCTCTATTCCCCCCCACTCATCCTTTCCCCCACTCCCCTCCTACTCCCCTTCCTCCCCTGCCACCCCCAACTCTTCACTCCCTCGATTCTCCCTGCCATTGATACATGTTCAAGAAAGTTATAATGTTCCAGATACGAAAAGCGCTATATCAAATGCCACACTTATTATTATCTTTCCCTCTCAGGTCAGGGAATTATCATTCCTCTCAGGTCTCCCAGGCCATTTCCTCATCTGTGCAATCGCCTAGTGGTTATCATGGTTTATTCAGGGCATTTCACTCAGTATTTCATTGTTCCTCAGGCCAGACAGGGGCCTAGCTGGTTCAGGGCACACTCAGGCATCTATACACAAATCTCTCGGATGTTTACACACCCTGGGATCTATTGCCTTTTTTTTTATTCCTGTGGAAAAATAAATAATTTGACTTCTGTTCTGAGTCATTTTAATCAGAAGAGATTTGGCAAAGGCACAGAATCACATACAAGCCAAAATATATTAACTGATAAAACAGCACAAATTCTAAAATATAGCTCTTACCGCACGCAATTTATTCTATAGATATTAATAATAATCCTTGCAGTTACGAAGTCTTGCAGATCAGTGGTTAGAGCGCTTGCCTCACAAGTGAGAGGACCTGGGTTTGATTCCTGGGTGGGATAAAACCTTGGGCAGGTTTCCTTACTCCACACACCTCTGTTTACCAGCACTCAGTAGAAACCCAGTTGTTTGTCGATTGGTGGATTGCTTTCTGGGGGTAATAATCCCTTCAAAAACTATATAAATGCAACTCCAGCAACAAAACATCATATATCAATATATGATATCGTAGAAACATTAAAAAAACAATAATAATTTTGTAATTTCAATCCAGGATGGACTGTTTGTGGGACACTGCTGCGCAATTGGCTGCTGCGTTTCACCCACCAAATTTACAATATATTTTATCAAGCTCTTTGAGACATCTAGAAGATGTGAAAAGCGCTATATCAAATAAAATGTGATAAGCCGCTGTATTAAATGCAATGATTATTATTATAAATGCAAACCCAGTTGAAGGAGCAATGGAACCATTTAATTTGACATGAACATGGGTTTGGCATGGGAAGTTAAGACGCTGGATTGTATGCCGTTGGTGGACAGAGGAACAATGCCAACTGGGCTGCTTGCTTCTCCACTGGCATCAAAAGGAATTTTGAAATCTTGATGTTTGAGACAAGTCTAGGCTGGAATAAACACAAAGCTTGGCTTGTCCATTGAGATTGGTCAACACAGCCCAGCTGCTTCTCTGCAAAAGTATACTACATGTTGTTTACAGAGTGGTTTGAAAATCATGGGATTTATCTATCACAACCTGCGCAGTTAGAATGTAGGTTTCAAAGCGCTTCACAAAACCCATCGATCAGAAATTAAGTGATCGTCAACAACTTGCATCTATATAGCGAGTTTCACGCTGGGTAATGCTCTCAGAGCGCTTAATAACCGCTTAGTTTATGATCGTCGTATTGATCATAACAAAATAATAATCCTTTAATTTGTTGCAGCAAATTATCACGTTGAGACGTTTCAAAGCACTTTACAGAATATATTGTAAAGTGACCTGACTATATTTTGTGGGCGAAATGTGGCAGTCAATTTAAATTGCACACAGTAGTGTCCCCATAAACAGTCGTGGATTGAGTGACCAAATTATTTTTACTATTTTATTTCTTTTTGAAGGGATTACTACCCCCAGAAAGCGATCTGCCAATCGATTAACAACCAGGTTCCTACTTACTGCTAGTAAACTGAGGTGCATGAAGTAAGAAACTTGACAACAACAACAATAACTTCAATTTTATAGCGCCCTCCATGCCGGACAGCGTCTCAGAGCACTTCAAAGGTTTTGACGAAGGTTTTGCCCTGCCCGGGAATCAATCCCAGATCCTTTCACTTGCAACCTTGCATTGCAACAACAGGACTTGATCACAGACACAGAGATGAGGGGGTTAATATAATGTTTGGTATTTTGCACTGATCTGAATAATATAACATTTTGCAATAATAATCCTTGCAGTTGATATAGCGCTTTTCACATATTCTAGATTGTGTCTCAAAGCGCTTCACAGAATATACTGTAAAGTGAATTGACTGTATATTTTTGGGCGAAACTCGGCAGCCAATTGTGTGAAGCAGCATCCCACAAATAGTCGTGGATTGAAGTGAGCAACATTTTGGAGGGGATTATTATCAGGCATGTGGAGTAAGGGAACTTGCCCAAAATTTTGTCCTGATCTGCTGAGAATTTAACCCAGGTCTCTTGCTTGTGAGGTGACTGCTCTAACCACTGAGCCCATAACAGGACAGTACGTCACCCACCTCCAAGGAGTATTTGGCTTCAGGTGGATTTTGCTGCACCCTAGTCTGAACCCAAGGTATTGTGCAAACTCTCTCATGACGTGATTGCCTGTGTGATTAAATATTGTGGTAAATATGCACCTTCCCTTGACATTCACATAACCCCAGTCTGAGCCAGGACCAACAAGGCAGACTCGACTGATACCCAGAGAAAAGTCTGATAACCAAATTCTAAATTATTTTTCATTCTTACAGCGGGTGGAACTCAGCAACTATCCCGTGTTCTCGCAATAACATCGACAGGGAAAGCCACAAATGCAGAATCAAATGAGGTCTTGAAGAACCTTGAATTAATCCCCAACCCTATTAATCCCACACTCCCCATCACCCAGAGGATCGAATTCAAGATCCTTGCCCTCACTTTCAAGGCCATTCACGGCCTTGCCCCCGCCTATCTCTCCAACCTGCTCTCTCCCTATCAGCTGCCCATCCCGTCTGCTCAGCAGACTCTGGCATGCTCTGCGTCCACCGCCAAAACTGCCCAACGATCGATGGCCATGATTTCTGCCTCTGTGCTCCCACACTATTGAACTCCTTCCCGCAGCCCCTCCACCTTGCTTCCTCCCTTTCCTCCTTCAAAGCCAGTCTCAAGACCTTCCTCTTTGACTGCGGCTCTTCGGCTCCCCACCTAACTCTTTCCCCTCCCCTACTTTCCTTCCCCTTCCCCCTACCCTGACCCTCCCATTCCCTGCTTGAGTCCCGAACTAACTGTTCAGCGCTTTGGAATGTCCTTCCAACGTGAAAGGCACTACACAAGTATAATTTTGTTGTTGTGTTGTTGTTAATCCTGGGCTAATGCTTCCCATTCAACACCTGACATCAGAGAGGTCATCATTGAGGTCATATAAAACATTGAGAATAACTAACCTGGTGAAACACTGGCTCCTTCCACAAAAGGTACACCTGTTTAAAACAAGAACAAAGAGGCTTCAGTCTAGCATTTCCCCCAAATCAGTGAACAGCATCACCAGCCTTCGCTATGATACAGCAGTGTATGGTACAGAGACAACAGGACGACATGTCAAAGCAATTCACAGGATTTTGTTGTCGCGTTCAGAGATGGTGTATTGTTGACTGCCGTGGCAGCCAATTTGCACACAGTAATGCCTCACAAGGATGTCAGAGGGTGCAGAGGAGAATTACCAGGATAATACCAGGGATTAGGAGAGACCAGGGAAGATGGGATTGTACTCCTTGGAGCAGAGAAGGGTAAGCAGAGATTTAATAAAAGCATCAAATTATAAGAGGTTTTGATAGAGTAAAACTGTTAGGTGGATTGGTAACCAGAGGACACGGATTTAACATAATTGGTAAAGGAACCAGAGGGGACACAATAACTTTGTTTCAAACCAAGAAAGTTTATTACAACAACAAAATTACATTTATAGATTTATACATTTATGTCCCAAGACACTGAACAGTCAGGAGTCAGGACCCGAGCATGGGGGAAGGTAAAGAGGGTTGGGATGGGGGAAGGTAAAGAGGTATAAGGACAACTGAAGGCACAGTCGAAGAGGAGGTTCTTGAGACCGGCCTTGAAGGAGGCGAGGGAAAGAGCGAGACGGAGGGATATAGGATGGAGTTTCAGAGTGTGGGAGCAAAGAGGCTGAAACCTCTCCACCGATGGTAGGGCGGGTCGGGCAGGGGACATGGAGGTCTGGAATGGACGGCCTGAAAGGGTGAGGGGTAAGAGCAGGAGAATAGGACTACTTTATTTGGGGGGGGATTGTTACCTTCTCGGCACAGGAGCAATGGGCTGAATGGCCTCCTAAGATTCTATGATAAGCAGCATTTGTGTGACGTTGGATGTGCCAATTGGCTGTCAAATACACCACTTGCCAAAGCATCAGGAGAGACTCCCTTTCAAACAGTGCAATGAGATCTTCAGTTTAACGTCTTACACGAAAGCCGTCACCTCAGACAATCCACCTGAGCACTGCATTGGAGCCTCAGCTCAGCACCAAACTGGAGCTTACACTCACATCACAACATTCTGACTCGGCGGCAAGAAAGGCTATTGACTGAGCTAAACTGACAGATTTATTTTTATAAACGTGCATAAACATAATCAAGTCAAAATGACAATAAGAATAAATAATTTAAACGAGAAAATGAGAACTTACTGTAGTTACCAGCCCACTGAACATCACCAGTATAAACACCAGAGGGTAGTTCTGGGTGTTCCTGGGTTTGAAGCACTGAAACCTGAAATTAAACAATAAAAACAAATGATCCTTGCATCTGATACAGTGCCTTTCAAATCAAGAGGATGCCTCAAAGCGCTTCACAGGATTTACTGGAGTGATATAGTGGAGTGACTGTGGTTTGTGGACAGATGTGGCAACTAATTTGCTCACAGCAATGACTCACAATCAGTCTGATGTGAAACAGGAATTGTTGGCCAGACACAGGAGAAACTTCTTTGACTTATGGAACAATGCCATGGGATCTTTAACATCCATCTGAAGAAGCGAAGACGGTGTAAAGAAATTAACTGTTACTGAAAAAAGTTCTTGTGCGGTGTTCCTCAGGGCTCTGTCCTTGGTCCTCTCCTCTTCACATGCTTGGTGACATCATCCGCAGACATGGGGCCAACTTCCACATATGGATGACACCCAACTCATCTCTCTGCCTCTCTCCACAAGCTGCAGATCATCAAGAAATCTGCAGCTCGTGTCCTCTCCTGCACCCGGCTCCATGACCCCATCACTCACAGCTCCAGCTCCACTGCCTCCCCATCAGCCAGAGGATATCTGTGGCCTGCTGACTCCATATCAATCTGTCCTCTCCCTCTGTTGGGACATCCTCCTGACTTGAAAGGTGTTCCATAAATGTAATTTTGTTGCTGTTGTTGCTCAGCAGGCTGAAGGTCTACCCATTGACGGTTAGACCTTCAGCCTCTTTGCCCCACCCTTTGGCATCCATTCCATATTCCCTTTGCCTGGATCCCCTTTTGGCTCCTTCAAAGCCCAACTCAAGATCCTCCCTTTTGACCGTGCCGTTGGTCAACCTCCAACTCCCATCCTCCCTGCCCTCTACTAATATGATCCCAACCCCCAGCTCGGGTCTAAATCCCAGACTGTCCAGCGTCTTGGGATGTCCTCCCAACATGAAAGACGCTGTGTAAATGTCATTTTGTATTGTACACTCCAGTAGTAGTGAGTCCCAGACTGGGATCACATTATTTACAGAGCTCCAGGGCAGAAATATAATGAAGAGTCCCAGGCTGGGACAGCCTAGACTGTCGCTTCAAAATCTTGTCGAGGCTTCAATCCACAACCTTCTGACTCAGTCAGTCAGGATTTCAAGGGAGAGAAAAACTGCACTGGACCAATGGGTATTATATTTAGTCTCCTTTGCTGTTATGTCTATTCACTGGTCTTGAGCAAGGCTCCATTGTTAACAAACATTGGAGCCCAGCCCAGTCTGACTCAAAGATATCCAGTGTCTGTGTATCAGTTTCCATGCTTTTTAGCAAGGTTTGATCAGTTCAGTTGAACATCAACAAGCCCGAGGCTCTTGCGTTTGGCTCCTGTCAGCGCCTCCACACATCAGGTGCTGACTGCATCATACTCCATCGCACTAAGCCAGTCCAGAACCATAGCGTCTTGGTTTGTACCTCAACTATCCTTTCTACCCCACATCTATGCGGGGTAGAAATCTATGACTCGCTTTGTTTTACCCCACCTCCACATCGCACCACTCCACCAGCTTCTCATACAACAGGCCGCCAAAACTCTCATGCAAGCATTCATAACATCCAGGCTCAACTATGCAAACTCCGCGCTTGTTGGCCTCCTCATCTCATCCTTCTATAGGCTACAGATCATCCAGAAATCTGCAGCCAGTGTCCTCTCTCGCACCAGGCTCAATTACCCCATTACCCCAACTCTCGCCCAGCTCCATTGGCTTCCCATCACACAAATGATACAGTTCATGATCCAAGTCCTCACCATCAAAGCCCTCCATGGTCTCGCTCCCTCCCGACCTCTGCGACCTCCTAATCTCCTACCAATCTGCCCACTCTTCCCTCTCCATGGGCTCCGCCCTAATTCATGTTCCCCACCCACCATTGGCGGGCAGGCATTCAGCCACTCTGCCCCCATCCCCTCATTCCCTCCGCCTCACCCGCTCCCTGACAAGTATGCCCAGATGACTCCCAGATGCTAATCTTTCCTATGAGTCTCTAGGTGAATGGGTTATTGAGATCTTTGTTGAAGCGCAGACAGACATTGTTGTTTTATTTGTGTAGAAGAATAAGGTTTTAGGCGGAAGATTAAGTTTGAACAGGAGTTAAATGGGAAGACTGTCGGCTGACTCCCAGTGACTAGTTGACCAGCCAGGCTAGCTGCTCTTTCATCACCAGTGCTGAGCACATGACAGGATGGATCAACTGGATTCTGCTGCACCAAAGCCTTGGAGTATTGTCTTGGAGACAGCTCTGACCTGAGGAGAGTCCATTTCCCTCCCCCCAGCACTGTGTGAGCCCTCATCTGCCACCTAGTTACATCTCACAGCCCCACTCCTCATATGTCCAAATAACCAAATAGTGACTGTCTTCCTTTTGGGGTGCAGGGGCAGGGTAAGTGCTCTCTGTAGAGCTGAAATGGCTCCCATGTTTGACAATGGAATGTCCCAAGCAAGCCTTCTGAGCCGGGCATGTCCGCAGTAGTCCAGGGCTCTCACTGCTGATGACAGCAAAGCTCAGCCCATCGGCAGGACCTGGAAGAGCAGGCCAGTCCTTAGTGGGGCAGGGAATCCTCCCACTCAGTTAACCTTGCAGCCAAAGCACCCATCCACCTGCCCACCCAACCAACCAGGACGGTAGTCCTAGCTGGACACTTGCCATATAATGCCCTCAAATAGCAAGCAATGTGGTTTTAGCGGATTACTGCAGCAGTTACCCCAAAGTTCACTCTGGGATCCCCAAGCCTTGGCTACTGCCAACCTTCACCTAATAGCTTCTGACATTGGGTAAGCAGGATGTGTCCCAGGATGTGCACATTCCATTCCAACAAATATTTCTGGAATTTCTCTGTGTAGGTGGGATGTGTGGAATTCTCAGTTTAGTTCATAAGCACGGGATGTGACTGAATGACCACCTCTCCTCCACCTTCAACTCTCTCGTCCCCCTGAAATCCAAGTCCATTTCCAACTCCACCCGCTCCCCCTGGTACAACTCTCATCTCCGCACCCTCAAATGCCAAACCCGGCTGCTCGAGCGCAGGTGGCAGAAAACCGGCCTCACGGTTCACCACCAACTGTGGCTCGAGCAACTGCACAGCTACCGCCGTTCCTTGTGTCAAGCAAAAATGGGCCAACTACTCCAACATCATCCTGGAGGCAAACAACAATCCCAAATTCCTCTTTTCCACCACCCACCACCTCCTCCACGCACCCCCTCAGGCCTCCTCAATCTTCACTTCAAATGCGAAGTGCGAGGAGGTCATGGACTTCTTTTCTTCCAAGATCCACAACATCTGCCAGGCAGCATCATCCTCCAGCCTCTCATCTCCCACTACCACCCCCACCCCCCTCACCCCCCACACCTTCAGCTCCTACCTCGACCCCCTTCCTACACTCCTTCTCCCCTGTCTCTCCTTCCTCCCTCTCACACACTCTCACCTCTATGAGGCCAACAACCTGCTGCCTCGATCCTATCCCCACTAACTTACTGCTCACCCAACTCCCCCTCCTCTGCCCACTGTTGGCTGATATCATCAACCAGTCCCTCTCCTCCGGATCAGTACCTGCCCCCCTCAGAACTGCCGTCATCACCCCCTCCTTAAAAAACCCTCCCAAGATCCCTCAAACCCCAGCCACTACCGACCTATCTCAAACCTGCCCTTCCTCTCAAAAGCACTGGAACGCGTTGTCGCAAACCAACTCTGCGCCTACCTCTCCTCCCACTCCCTCTTCGAACCCCTCCAGTCCGATTTCCGCCCTGCCCACAGTACAGAGACTGCGCTTGTGAAAGTCACAAACTATGTCCTCTCTATCTGTGACCAGGGTTCCCTCTGCCTCCTTATCCTCCTGGACCTGTCGGCTGCCTTTGACACAGTCGACCACGCCATCCTCCTCCACCGCCTGTCCTCCGTCATCCACCTCAGTGGGACCGCACTCGCCTGGTTCGAGTCCTACCTCACAAACCGCCAGCAATACATCTCCACAAACGGCTTTTCCTCCCGCTCTTACCCAGTTACCTGTGGGATACCCCAGGGATCCATCCTTGGCCCCCTCCTCTTCCTCATCTACACGCTTCCTCTTAGGGATGTGATCCGCAGACATGGGGCACAATTCCACATGTACGCGGATGACACCCAACTCTATCTCTCCACTTCACTTTGTGACCCCCAGTCCCCCGATGTTCTGTCAGCCGGCCTGTCAGACATCAGGGGCTGGATGAGCACAAATTTCTTGCAGCTGAATGTTGACAAGACGGAGGCCTTGGCTCTCGTCAACGTCTCCATTCGCAAGGCTCTCACCTCCTCCACCTTCCCGGTCTGCCCCTAAAACTCACCGAACCTGTGCGCAACCTTGGCATTCGACCCCCAACTGTCCTTCCTCCCCCACATCCGGTCCGTCACTAGCAAGGCCTTCTACCACCTCCAACGGATCGCCCGTCTCCGGCAATACCTCACCTTAAAAGCCGCCGAAACCTTGGTCCACGCCTTTGTCACCTCTCGGCTGGACTATTGCAACGCCCTCCTCGCCGGTCTCCCTTCCACCACAATCCACAAAATCCAGCTTATCCAGAACTCTGCCGCCCGCATACTCACCCGCTCTAAGCTTCGCTCCCCCATTACCCCAATCCTTGCCAGACTTCACTGGCTCCCTATCCCAAAGAGGATCGACTTCAAGATCCTCACCCTTGTTTTCAAATCCCTCCACACCTCTGCACCCCCCTATCTCTCTGATCTCCTCTCCCCACAACCCAGCACCCGCTGCCTTCGTTCCTCTGGGTCTGGCCTTCTCCATGTCCTCCGAGTCCTCCGCTCCACCCTTGGCAACCGTGCCTTTAGCCACTACGCCCCGAGGCTCTGGAACTCCCTTCCTCACTCGCTTCGCCTCGCCCCCTCTCTTCCCAGTTTCAGGTCACAGTTGAAGACCTTTCTCTTCGACCGAGCTTTTGGTCACCTTCCTGCCCCTGGCTCGGTCTCGGGATCCGCTACTGTGAAGCGCTCTGAGACGCCTTCTGGCATGGAGGGCGCTAATAAATCGAAGTTGTTGTTGTTGTTGAATGTGGAACCACATCCCACCCCGTCCCACCATCAAAATGGGGCAGGCAGCCTAATCCCTAATGGAGGCTTGAACCGACAACCGGGAAAGGTCCCAAATGAGCCGAGTAAGTATTGAGTGAAGTTTGTGATACCCCTGGAGACTGGCAGAGCTCACAGAAAAATATGTTCTGCTTCAAAAATAGTTTTTAATGTGGAAAGGCTCTGCAGCAAGTGGGACACTCAGTCAACTATTCCTAAACAATTTCAAACCACAACATTCCTGGATGTTTTAGACCATTCTCCTCCTCCTCCTGGCTCTGCCTCAGAAGATTCATGGCCCTGTACAATAATATCAATAAGATTGCATGTGTACAGCACCTTTCACATCGGGAGGACGTCCCAAGGCACTGGACAGTCAGTGTTTCGGACCCCGGGGTGGGGTCGGGATCAGGGGGGTGGGTGGAAGGAGGGGAGGGGATGACCGATGGGACGTGAAGAAGAGGGTCTTGAGGCGGCACCTAAAGGAGGCCGAAAAGGAGGCGAGGTGGGGGACTGTGGGATGGAATTTCAGAGGTTGGGGCAGAATGGCTGAAGGCTCATCCGCCATTGGTGGGGCGGGTCAGAGCCTGCTGAGCAGAAGGAATGGACAGGTTGGTAGAGGGTTAGGAGGTTGCAGAGGTAGGGTGGGGTAAGGCCATGAAGGGCTTTAAAGAGGAGGACTAGGATCTTGAATTGAATTCTCTGAGTGATGAGAAGCCAGTGGAGACGAGCAAGAATGGGAGTGTTTGCGGAGTTTGGTGCGGGAGAGGACATGGGCCGCAGAGTCCTGGATGATCTGCAGCCTATGCAGGGAGGAATTGGGAAGGCGGAGGTGGAATGTACAACCATAGAGGTGCCTGAGGTGTGAAGGCGCTGGCGTAAGCCAATCAAGAGAATATCTTATTGACATTCAACACTAGAAAATTAGCTCTCGGCTGATTAGGCAGTCTATCAGGTCATAGTGGTCCTGGAATCGAGGGAAGAGGCTGAACGATAGAGTTGGGTGTTATTCGCATACATATGGAAGTTGACCCCATGTCAACAACAACTTGGATTTCAAGATCCTCACAATTGTTTTCAAATCCCTCCACATCTCTATACGGCCTCTCTCTGACCTCTCTCCTCACAACAGCACCCGTTGCCTTTGCTCCACCTGGTCTGGCCTTCTCCTTGTCCCCAAATTTTCCACTCGGCAGCCGTGCCTTCAGTCACTACGCCTCGAGGCTCTGGAACTCCCTCCCTCACTCCCTTCGCCTCGCCCCCCTCTCTGCCTACTTTCAGGTCTCAGCTGCAGACCTTTCTTTTTGACCGCACTTTCGGTCACCTTTTTCCCCCTCCCCCTGGCTCGGCCGTTATAGGGAAACGCTCTGAGATGCCATACGACGTGGAGTGAGGGTGCTATATAAATCCAAGTTGTTTTTGATGTTATCACTTCCGGTGTTGGACGTATGTTGGATGTGTTGGAAGTGATGTTACGGTGACCCAATGAACTCGGTTATTTTCTTTCTTTTAGCTAAGGACATGGCCAGGGCAAGTTAGTCTCAGTAAAACCAGATCTAGCATGGATTGGGATTTAATAATGGAGCTCCAGTATATTATAAGGAATCAGAAATTGTGAAGTTGACCCTTTCAATAATTATTCCCCTCATTGAATGATTTCTCCATTCAGTCACTGAATGCCTTTATCAAATTTTAAATCAAAATCATCTCACAATTCGAGACACCTAACTGCACTGAATCACCTATTATACTCCGTACCTTCCTTCAAAATATTGTTCATGGCTGCCTCCCAATTCCAAGGTTGTACAATAGTCCTTGCATTTGATATAGCGCCTTATAATTGAAACGTCTCAAATTACTTTATAGAATATAATGTAAAGTGAATTGACTGTATAATCTGTGGGTGAATGGTGGTAGCCAATTGCGCAAAGCAGCATCCCCACAAACAGTCGTGGATTCAGAAACCAAATTAAAAAAAATCTAGTTTCACTTTTTTTTAAAAAACACTTTTTCTCCTTAAAAGTGGATTGACTTCCATTTTCCTCTTTGCAGGGATGGGGGTGGGGGGTGGTGGGGAGCAGAGGGGGAGAGACACTATGCCTCCTTGTAGCTGAGCCATCTCCTGTGTTGTTGTTGGAATGAATGTCAGAATGGAGACAACACTTGGCTCCTGTTAACCGTGCTGCCAAACCCCTCATAGCTCAGGTGATCCTAGCTGGACAGGAAGTTGAAAGCTTGCCAATCAGTGCTCTCAATGGCAAGCTTTGCAGTTTTAGCTGGTTGGACTCCAACAGTCATCTTCAATACAAATCTGGGGTCCCCAAGTCTTAGCTCTCGCCAATCTACACCTAATATTGTGCGGATTGAGGTAAGCAAGTCCCTCAGTGAAGAGAGTGAGAGCACATTTCATTGCATTCAAGGGACAGGGGAATTTCCATGTGTCAGTGGCACACAGGATTTCCTATACCCACCCGGTGACCCCCACAAATTAGCCTTCGGTCACCTTGCTAAGCCGTCATTCATTTATTGGCAAGTGCAATTGCCAAGTCAATCAATGGAACGGTGAGAAAGGGAGAATCCTCACCTCATCCAACATCCACCTCCAGAACTTCAATAGCGATCACAACTTGTATCTCATTTTCAACAAGAGGAAGCGGGGGAGTTGGACTGAGTGGGCCACTCTGCCAAACAGCCGGCAGCAGACACAATGGGCCGAATGGTCTTCTTCTGTGCTCTACAATTCTACGACTGTAAGAGAGAGACCGACGAGAAGCGCATTTGTAAAATCCTGGCAGGAGTTACCAAGGGTGTAAATCAGGGTTTTGACAGCATTTGGTGTGAGACAGGAGCTGAGGCAGGCCATGTGACAAAGTTACGGAAAATAATAATAATAATCCTTGCATTTGATATAGCGCTTTTCATATCTTCTAGACGTCTCAAAGCGCTTCACAGAATATACTGCAAAATGAAAAGCAGCTTGAACGAGGACCAAACCAAGGACTGAAGGCGAACAGAGGATTGAACCAGACACTGAACATGCGCAGTGAGTTTGAGAAAGAGAGACCAAGGAGGTCACAGCTGTCTCACAATCTTGGGAGTCCTGTTGTGTAGCAGTTAAGAGCATTCACCTCGTAACCGAGTCCTGTGGAGTCCTGTCGCTCAGTGGTCAGACGGCTCGCCTCGCAATTTATTTATTTTTAAATTACATTTATGGAGCGCCTTTCACGTCGGGAGGACATCCCAAGGCGCAGGCGCAAGCAAGAAACCTGGCCCGCCCTCCCTCCCTCCCTCCCTCACTCTCACAACTGTTTGCGGGGCATCACTGTGCCCAATTGGTTGCCGTGATTTTGCCCACAAAATATACAGTCAATTCACTTTACAGTACTTTCTGTGAAGCACTTTAAGAAGGTTCAACCATCTGAAAAGGTGCTTTATCCAATACAAGGATTATTATTATTATTCTCACCTTCACTTAAAATCCCTGCATGTTCCCTCCCCTGACCTAACCTAGCCTGTTGTGCATCGCCAGCCCTCTCCAGCCCACCGTGACTCGCCTCGCCCTCTCACACACTGTGCAATGGAAGAATCCCAGAGGTTATGACTCTAAACTCTGGATCTCCCTCAGGCTACCCCTCCATCTCACACCCCCACACCCCTCTCTGTCCCTTCACATCCCACCAAAAGGCCTACATCTTTGACGAGCCTGTGGTCACCTCCCCATTCTCCCTTGTTCAACATCTTACCTTGACCTCTGTGATTGCAAAGTACTCCTAGTGAAGACACCATATAGTTGTAAGCTGCCTTTGTTAACCTTTTAATTTCCCAAATATCTCTGCATAACTAAACTCCCTGGTACTGTAGATAATCACCCTGGCCTTCGCCTGGCTCCACTGGCTCCCCATTCCCCAGAGGATAGAGTTCAAGATCCTCGTCCTCACCTCCAAAGCCCTCCATGGCCTTGCTCCTCACTATCACTGTGACCCACTAACCCCATATCAACATGTCCACTACCTCCACTCAGCAGGCTCTGGCCTGTTCCGCAGTCCTAGCCTACCATCGGTGTTCAGGCCTTCAGCCTCTCGGCCCCCACCTTCGAACTCCATCCCACAATCTCTTTGGCTCGTTCCCTCCCTTCCCTCCTTCAAGATCCTCCTCTTTGACCACACGTGCCCCCACCCTCCCAGCTCTCCTCCCCTCCTGATCCCAATCCCCAGCTCGGGTCCAAATCCTTAACTGTCCTACTCCTTGTCACCGTGGCACTGTGTAAATGTCATCTGTTGTTTTTACATGATACATAATCCTTTCCTCCCTTACTCTCTCTTCTCCTCCCCAACCAAATAAAATGGCAGTGGGAGGGGAAAGGTGGCTTGTGGTTTTCATTCCAGAAACTTGTTGCTTATAAAACATTGCCTTTTTCTCCTCTAATCCTGCCAGGTTGTGATAAAATAAAAGAACGAATTACACTAGTAATGTTTTTTGAGTGCCAAAAAAGATTCTGACAGAGATTAGCTTTTAAAAATTTCAGATACAGAATATTATCTTATTGTCCTTAGGTACAGTATTCTTTACTTCTCCCAGTACTGCCCAACCCTGAGAGACACTGTTAGCTCACCCATCAGATAAGGGAAGTCTCATAGTATAGTGGTTAGAGCACTCGCCTCGTGAGTGAGAGGACACAAGTTCGATTCCCATCCAGGGTAAAAATTTGGGCAAGTTTCCTTACTCCACACGCCTCTGTTTGCCAACAGTAAGTAGGAACCCAGTTGTTAGTCGATTGGCGGATCGCTTTCTGGGGGTAATAATCCCTTTAAAGTAAAAAAATAATAATTTGGTCACTGTTTGTGGGACACTGTTGTGCGTAATGTCTCCCATAAAATACAGTCAATCTATTCTATATATTGTCAAATTTAATATATGTGGAGTCTTGCAGCTCAGTGGTTAATGCACTCGCTTTGCAAGCGAGAGACCTGGGTTCGATCCCCAGCAGGGTGAAACGTTGGGCAAGTTTCCTTACTGCACACATCTGATAATAATGCCTCAAGAAAAACAATAATAAATTTGTCACTTCAACCCATGACTTTGTGAGATAATGCTGTGCGCAATTGGCTGCCTCGTTTCGTCCATAAATATACAGTCCATTGACTTTACAGTATATTCTGTGAAGCTCTTTGTGACATCTTGGGAGGTCCTCCCGACGTGAAAGGCGCTCTATAAATGTAACTTTGTGTTGTTGTTGTTCTTGAAGACTCAAAAACCGCTATATCAAATGCAAGGATTATAATTCGGTGAAGTGATTCGAGATGTCTCAGCGACATGACAAGGCATTATATCAAATGCAATAATTATTTGTTTATTAAATAGTATTACATTTATTCCACTTGGAACGAAGGCAGCGGCAGATACGTAAATAGACATACAATAAATAAATGGCGATCAGAGGCAATTGAAGCTATGGGGAGAGAGCGAGCAGGTGGGTGGGGAGTGGGATTGATTTGGATAGCTCTTTTCAAAGAGTCGGCACAGACACAATTGGCTGAATAGCCTCCTTCTGTGCTGTGTAATTCCTTGATAAGTCCACAAGCAAGAATGTGGAAGATCATAGTGAACATCCAACATTCCTGCTGATTCAAGAGATTTCAGATTCTAGAAACTAGACAGGATCCTCAGTCAGCCTTAACAAGGCATGGCAACAAGGAGCTCTCTGTTTGGAGGTAAACAGGCTGTTAACGGGACTGGGATAATAAACCCAGAGCTTTCTGATCTGCAAAGTCAGCAGGAAGAGGTCATGGGTTAGGGCTTGCCCGAGGCACGTCTGTGACAGACACTGGTAGATCTTTCTTACATGGACAATTATTTAAAGCTGGGAATAAGTTGGAAAGTGGATGCATTAATTGAGAAATCAGTTTGGGGTTCCTCTCCCTCTGCTTTGTGTTCCAGCACAAACCCTATTTCAACACTTCTTAATCCCCCTCCCACTGCTTTCCCTTCAGAGTGTCTGGCAGGGCACTCTGTATGGGTGGTCTGACACAAATAATAATGATCCTTGAATTAGAAATAGCGACTTTACACTCGAGACGTTTCAAAGCACTTCACAAAATGTAAATTGTTGTGGCTGGATTTTGGTGGCGAAACATGGCCGCCAATAGCGCACACAGCCATGTCCCTCAAACAATCGGCGAATGAGTGACATTTTTAGGGTTATGAGAATTCGTAAGATAGTTCCATGTTTGACCAGCTTGCTCTTCACACAGATGACAACAATAGCAGCAGCTAGCACATATATAGCGCCCTCCACGCTGGGTGGCATCTCAGAGAGTTTCACAATGGTGGAGCCTGACTCTGAGGTGGAGGGACTGTGGGATTGAGTTCCAGAGGTTGGGGGCAGAGTGGCTGAAGGCTCGTCTGCCAATGATGGGGCGGGGGACGTGGAGCAGGCCAGAGACTGCTTAGCAGAGGGGGCGGGCAGGTTGTTAAGAGTAAAAAAAGTTCACAGATGTAGGGTGGGGCGAAGTTGTGGAGAGCACATACACACACACAAATAAATGTGCATGTGTTACAAAGAAAACTTTTTACTGTGCTCCAGTGCAGATGGAATGAAAATGAACCCATGTTTGTTATCTGTAGACACTGCGTTGGAGTGCTGCTCTGCGCTGCTGGACCAAGCCATGGGAGGAAGGTTTACCAGGAGTCTCCCTACTGCTAAACAACTTGCAGCCAGTTAGTCACACCTTGATGTTTCAGCAATTTGCCAACACCATCAAAGCCACAGACACCGTCTCAGATACTGAATGGATTGATTCACAGTTATACCATTTTTAATTTTCCATCCAATCACTTTGAAGAGAGCGATGTGTGACAATTGATATGATAGCTCCATGCTTTGAGCAACTGGCCTTTCACACAGTCACACACTGATGTACTTGTTAAAACAGGCCATTGGATTGTGTTGCCGTGAAGATGGAATTAAAATGAAACATTTGTTTACTGTAAACTCCCGCTCTGATTAAGCCCGTTTCATAGAGCATTCTGGAGATGGGAAAGGGCGAGGACTTAGCAAGCACTGGAGCAAACAGAGAGACAGACACACAGATGGAGGGAAGACAGCGAGGTCAAGTAGAATGCCACGATTGATAAGTGAAATACAAAAGTGGGAAGTGAACTGTGAAAAACCACCTAGATGTGAACGTTTCCGAGACGTGAATACACTTGTCGTGCGACGAGCATCGCATGAATACAGTGGTGACACGAGGTGCCTGTCTCCTCAGCGGCTTCTAGTTGGATCAATGTCTAGGATGGGTGAAACTGAGGAACGTAATGACTGTGACAGCTCCATACTCTGGAGGGAATCCAAAACTGACAAGTACTTACAGACAGTAGACAAATATACAGCAGCTGTAGATCATGGGCAGTTCATCCAGCAGCTAGGATAAGGATCATAAAGAGGGCGAGTTAGTTACTCTGGTGGGTGGCACTAAAGCATTCAATCATAACCCCTTAACAACAACAACAACTTATATTGACACAGCACCTTTCACATGGGTAGCGCCCCACAGCGCTTGATAGTGACAGAGTCTGACTCCAAGCCAGGGAGAGGGAGGGGAGAGGTCACAGGAACCACCATCAAAAATCACAACAGCAACGAAGCTCAAGCCATTGGTAAAATTTCTTCCTGCCCTGACTGTTCCTGAAGAGAGATATCCTTCTCTGACTTTGGTTTTCAATGGAAAAAATTTTAATGAATTATTTCAATTTAATTAATTCAAAAAAATCTTCCCTCAAACAACCGGATCCCCGACAGCCCCAGCCCGACACTCCCAGCCCCTGACACCCCCAGGCCCTCACACCAACAGCCCCTCACACCCATAGCCCGATGACACTCGATGCAGGGGCCTCTTGATTTTTAATTTCTACTCCTTATTTGACATTCTCCTCAAAATTCTGCGGCCAGTATCGTCCACCGCTCCAAGCTTCATGACCCCAGCTCTCCCAACCTCGCCCGACTTCATTGGTTTGCCATCATCCAGAGGATCCAATTCAAGATCCTGGTCCTCACATTCAAAGCCTGCTCCATGTCCCCACCCCACCTGTCCCACCATTGGTGGGTGAGCCTTCAGCCACTCTGCCCCCAACCTCTGGAACTCCATCCCGCAGTCCCTCAACATCGCCCCCCTCCATGGCCTCCTCAAGTCCTGCCTCAAGACTCTCCTCTTCGATGGCCCCATTGGCCACTCCAATTCCCCCCCAATTCCCCCACTTCCCCGTCCTCAGCTCGGGTCTGGAGCAGTGTCTGTCTAGCACCTTGGGAAGTCCCTCTGACGTGAAAGGCGCTATACAAATGTAATTTCGTTGTTGTTGTATGCTGCCCTTTGCCCACAAAAATACACAGTTACTACACTTCACAGTATATTCTGTATATAAAGAGATTGTGCAGTATTTGCACTCAGGTTATTAAGGAATATGGGAGAAAGTGGGAAATTGGAGGTTAGTGTGGAATTGGGGTTATGAGGTTGTGAGCTAATGTGGAATAGTTGAGGTACAGATCAGCCATGATCGAATTAAATGGCAGAATAGGTTGGAAGGGCTGAATGGCCTCCTCCTGTTCCTATGTTTCCACTGCATCCCCATCGTTCCCACTCGCTCATTTTTTTTGGGGGGGGAGGGGTGGGGGGGGGCAGGGACTGGCTCAAAAAATCCTAAAGCCCCTGCATTTTCTTTTGAATACATTAATACGATTAGCTTCTGTTACTTGGTTCCACACTCTCAACCATTAAACGTTTTAGGGACTATACACCTGCAATTTTGTTGATGTTGTAGAAAGCTCACAGACTTAATCAACTAACAGGTTGAATAGAAACACCAAAGTGCACAATTATTTCGTAACTTGCTGAGTAATAAAAAATAATCACAAGAAAAAATCATCTCAAATGTCTGTGTTACTGTGGCAGATAATAGCTGTTATGTCTCACTTGTAAAACAATAACCTTAGTTATTGCTGTCCACTAAAATCAGTGCCAACTAGACCAGATGGCAATTAGGTGATAATAGCTTCCGCTCAGCACAAACCTTATAATTAAAACAAGCCCAATGCTTCCCTTTAACTGCCAGATCAAGTTCCCAAGCTCAGTTACAGCAAACGCCTTCTTGTTAGAGGGAAGATCAATAAAATCAAAGTGTTGTGTAATTCAAACATGTCCTTTTACCCAAATCTGCTCTACAAGTGTCTACTTGCATTCATCTTTTTAATGCCAAAACGTTAGATATTAACATGCACCCATTATATATTAAACTTTTAAGATAATTGACAAAAGAACCAGAGAAGAAACAAATGCACACAGTTTTTACAACTGGAATACGCTGCCTGAAAGGGTGGAAACAGATTCAATATAACAACAAAATTACACTTGTACAGCGCTTTTCACGTCAGGAGGACATCCCAACAACAACAACAACAAAATGACACTTATAGAGCGCGTTTCACATTGGAAGGATGTCCCAAGGCGTTGAACAGTCAGGTCGGGACCCGAGCAAGGGAAAGGGACGTCCCAAAGCACTGGACAGTCATTTTTTCACACCCGAGCTGGGTGCAGGGTTGGGGAGGCTGGAAGGAAAGGGGGGGATTTGGGGGTGACAGATGGTGCTGTCAAAGAGGAGGGTCTTGAGGCGGGACTTGAAGGAGGCCAGGGAGGGGGCGAGGCGGAGGGACTGTGGGATGGAGTTCCAGAGGTTGGGGACAGAGTGCCTGAAGGCTGACATTTTCTATTGAAACTGATTATCCTTTAACAATAATGAACCTGGATAGCAATCTGCTCAGTGATTAACTCACTGCTCAATGCAATTGCTTCAAGGTCTTTTAACTCGCAATTTTGTTGGACGCTTTGAAAAACAACAACAACTTGCATTTACACAGTGGCTTCGCACAGGGCAGCATCTCGGAGCACTTCACAGTGGGGGAGCCTGGTGCCCAGCCGGGGGTTCAGAGGCGGGGGAGAAGGAGAGCTAGGTTAAAGCTGGGAGGATTGGGGAGAGAGTTCAAAAGCTCTGGCTCCTAGTGCCTGGATGGTGGAGTAGAAAGAAAGAGAGACAAGCAGGAGGCCTGAGCCAGCCGAGTACCAAAACAAATGAACTAAATGACCAATTTTATTGGGGGCATTATTGGCCAGGAATACATGGGGAGAGAGAAACTCCCTTCGCTTTTGGTATAGCGCTGTGGGATCTTCAACATCAAGCTGAACAAGCAGAGACGGGACATCAGTTCAATGTCTCACCCAAAGGATGGCACCTCCAACAATACAGCGTTCCCCAGCTCTTCACTAAAATATTAGCGTAAATTATTATCAATTCAAAGTCCTAATAATATTAATAATAATAATCCTTACATCTGATAGAGTGTCTTATATTTTCGGGATATTTCCAAGTGCTTCACACAATATACTGTAAAGTGAATTCACTGTATATTTTGTGTCAAAATATGGCAGCCAATTACACACAGCAGCGTCCCATAAACAGTCAGTGATTGAGTGACCAAATTATTATTATTTTTAGTTATTCATGAGGGGATCGTTAACCAACGGAAAAGGGATCCACCAATGGACTCACTGCCTGGAGCTGTATCCTTCCGACTCAGAGACAGAGTGCTACCCACTGAGCCACGCTGCCCACGAGAATATTTAGCATAGCTGGAGAATGTTTTTCAAAACGTGAACAATGATGTGAATGAATTAGCCAAATGGTTCCAAGCAACCAGTGTAGGCATCTCCAAACAAGCAGTTTATCTGTGAGATCATATTACCTTAAAATTCTGTGTGAGATAAAACTACAGTGTTAGTGATCCAGCAATTCCCAAATAATGAACCCTGACAGACCTTACTGTACCCACAAGCAGTTGGCTGGCTCGCTCTCTGTCCCGCTCTAAAATAATAATATAATAATAATCCTTCAATTTGAGACGCTGTCCAGTGTGGAAGGCACTATATAAATCGAAGTTGTTGTTGTTGTTGAGACGTCTTTGAGCCATCTTAATGTGATTCACAAAATATACTGTAAAGTGAATTGACTGCATATATTGTGGGTGAAACGCTGGCAGCTATTGCACACAGCAGCATCTCCACAAACAGTTATGAGTTGAAGTGACCACATTTTTTTGGTGATCCGCCAATCAACAAACAACTATGTCCCTACTTACTGCTAGGTAAACAGAGGCGTGTGGACCAAGGAAACTTGCCCAACATTTCGCCAGACTCGCCCAGGAATCGAACCCAGGTTCTCCCGCTTACGAGGCGAGTACTCTAACCACTGAGGTATAGGACTCCACTTCTGGTCGCTGCCAACGTCATTTCCTGTGTACTGCACATACATAGAGCAGGAAATGACCTCAGTGGCAGATTGATAACCCAGAAGCCAGCCATCATTTGCAAAATACAAATGGAATCATTATTACTTTAGTTGGAAGTAAAATGGTCACAGTTTGGGTCCCCGCGTGACCACTGACATCACCTGCTGCTGCGAATGTGCCCAACAAGCAGGAAGTGACATCAGTGACAACCCAATGAAGCAGATTTTCATCCATGTTGGCATGACCACCAGCGGCTCAGGGGAAGTCAGTCAAGTACACAAGAGTGCAGGGAAGCGGGTCCACAAACAACAGGGTTATACTGTACTGGGGCAGCAATGTGCTGTGCACAGCTACAAATAATGCAACTAATTCACTTCCCTTGACTTTCTACCTCTCCTATCACTGAAGGTACTCAGGAGGTCCTGGTTAGGGTTCCTGGTTTACTCTGGCTCCCAATACTGTGGACTGGGGGGAATTTCAGGCTTCACTTATAGTTGGTGCCACTGGTTAGCAATTGAACAGACAACCAAGGGTGATGGGTGGGAGCGAGCTAATTCAAGGTCCTGGGGGTACAAAGCAAACCAAGAATTCTAACCAGGATGTTCTGATTGTCATTATCCTTTTGGTTCTTTGACTCTATAGTAGCTTTCAAAGCGGAATTGGATAGATACACAAAACAACGTTTTAAGGCAGGGGGAGTGGGACGAGTTGGAAACTCTTTCAAAGAAGCAGCGCAAGCACAATGGGCCAAATGGCCTCCTTCTGTGTGTAAGATTCTATGACTATTCAACTCTGGTTTTGATTGTATTAATAATAATCCTTCCATTTAATATGGCGCTTTTCATATCTTCTAGGCGTCTCAAAGCACTTCACAGAATATACTACTGTATAAAGTGAATTGACATCACTTATTTGTGGGTGAAACGTAGCAACCAATTGCACACAGCAGTGTCCCAAAAAACAGTTGTGGATTGAAATAACCAATCTATTGTTTTTTGAAGTATTATTATATTATCAGTCGTGTGGAATAAGGAAATTTTCCCAAGTTTTCACCTTGCCTAGATGAGAGTTACCTTTCTACAGTTGAATGTCACCAAGACTGAGACCCTCCTGACTGGCTCGCGCCGGCATCTCACGCATCAAGCACTGGCATCATCATTCTCCATGCACACTTCATGTCACCAAGCCAGTCAGGAACCTAGGTGTCTTGTTCGATCCTCAACTGTCTTTCCTCCCCCACATCCAAGCCATGACCCACTCTGGTTTCCCTCATCTCCGCAATACTGCCCAACTCCGGCACTAACTATCCCACAGGCCGCTGAAATTCTCATTCATCGCTTCATCACATCCAAGCTCGACTACGCCAACGCCCTGCTTGTCGGCCTTCCCAATTTCTCCCTCCATAAGCTGAAGATCATCCAGAACTCTGCGGCCTGTATTCTCTACCGCTCCAAGTTCCACAACCCTATCTCCCCCACTCTTGACCGACTCTATTGGCTCCCCATCACCCAGAGGATTCAATTCAAGATCCTGGTCCTCATCTTCAAAGCTCTCCACAGCCTCACCACACTCTACCTTTGCGACCTCCTAACCGCACACCAACCTGCCCGCCGCCTCCGCTCAGCAGACTCCAGCCTGCTTCCATGTCTCCTGACCCACCCACCATCGGCGGGCGAGCCTTCAGCCACTCTGCCCCTAACCTCTGGAATTCCATCCCGCAGTCCCAACGCCTCTCCCTCTCCCTGGCCTCCTTCAAGTCTTGCCTCAAGACCCTCATCTTCAACAGTCCCATCTGTCTCCCCAAATCCCTTCCTTTCCCTCCTCCCTCCCCAATCTGGAGCTCAGCTCGGGTCTGAAACATTGACTGTCCAGTGCCTTGGGACGTCCTCCCAACGTGAAAGGCGCTGTATATACACGTATAATTTTGTTGCTGTTGCTTGAAATTTAACCAAGGTCTATTGTTTGCAGGACATGTGCACTAACCACTGAGCTACAGGACTCCACGGACTTGGAGTACCTGCATAGAGTAGCAATGAGCAGCTTGGGTAAGGAATAAGCAGGGACATGAGGATTTTAAAGGGAAGCGCAGATGCTATCAAGCCTGAGCCTTTGGGATGGCTGAGGGTCACTCAGTGTAGTGGCAGCTCCACTAGATATTAGATGCTCCACTAGATGTGAGGAGGGTGAGGACAACATGCGAATGCTCATTAAAGTGGGCAAAAATTTCTATAGCTTAGTGGATCAAGCACTCGCCTCGCACACAAGAAGACCTGGGTTTGATTCCCAGGCAGGGTAAACCCATAGGCTAATTTCCTTACTCCACAACAGGAGGAGGTCATTCAGCCCATCGAGCCTGTTCCACCATTCCAATAATATTATGGCTGATCTGTACCTCAAATCCAATTTTTTTTCAGTAAGTAGGAACCCAGTTGTTAGTCAATTGGCAGATCGCTTTCTGAAGGATAACAAGCCCCTTCAAAGAAAAATAATAATAATTTGGTCACTCTTTACAATCTATTCTGTGAAATGCTTTGAGATATCGCAACAACGTGAGGAGGCACTCTATCAAATGTAAGGATTAATATTATTATTAAATGCAGATGATAAAAGCTTGAACGCCGGGTGTCTTGGCTGGGAAGTGAGCGAGTTAAACTGCACACGGACATGTGTTAGGAGAGGGCTCACCTGCATTTCATATTTCAGAGTCATGTGGAAGCACCAGGATCCTATTCCAACGGCTGAAACCAAGCAAAAAATAATAGAAGAAAGTTACAAACTCAAAACTACTCATTCATAATATTAAACCACCCTAAATTGTGCTGTAACCTGCTGCGGTTGTTTTTATTACACAGCGCTTGTCTGAAAACCCACTGGACAGTGTCTGAAACTTGACCCCACTGCCATAGTCCAAGCAAATCACCTCCTCGCTCCTTACATTTTATACAATGCCTTATTATATAGAATCATAGAATCATTCGGCACAAAAGGAGGCCATTCGGCTTATCTAGTCTGTGACGGCTCTTTGAACAGAGCAACTCAATCCCACTGCCCAGCTCTCTCCCCATAACCTAACAGACCTGCTCTTCCTAAATAAAGATCTAGTTTCCTTTTAAAAGCTGTTATGGAATCTGCCTCCACCACCTTTTCAGGCAATGTATTCCAGATTCGAACAACCCGCTGAGTGAAAAAATTTCTCCTCAGCTCCCCTCTGCTTCATTTTGAAACTATTTTAAATCAATGACCACGAGTCACTGATTCGCCCACCGGTGGAAACAGTCTTTCCCTATTCACCCTGTTGAAACCCCTCATAATCGTATAAACCTCTATTAGGTCTCCTCTCAATCTTCTTTGTTCTAGAGAGAATAAGCCTAGCCTATCCAGCCTTTCCTCGTAGCTGAAGTCCCTCATTAGTTGAGATATTGCAAAGAGCTTCGCAGTGTAAAGTGTAGTTACTACATATTTTGTATGTGAAACTCAGCAGCCAAATGTGCCCAGTAATGTCCCACAAACTGTAGTGGAGTGAGCGAAAACATTTTTTGGACCAATTGCTATCCCTGGAAAGCGATCCGCCAATCGTACAACAACCAGGTTCCTACTGACTGCTGGTAAACAAAGCTGTGTGGAGAAAGGAAACTTGCCTAAGGTTTCCCCTGCCCGGGAATCAAACCCAGGTCTTCTCACTTACGAGACAAGTGCTCTAATATGCTAATGGTTACCACCAAGGCACACAAAGGAAAGTTCCAACAAAGCATCAAACGTGAAAAGAAATACATCAACAACAAAATTACAATGATAGAGTGCCTTTCACATCGGGAGGACGTCCCAAGGCGCTGAAGTCAGGACGGGACCCGAGCAAAGGAGAGGGGCAAGGTAGAGGGCAGTGGAAGGCACGGTCGAAGAGAAAGGTCTTGTGACCGGCCTTGAAGGAGGAAAGGAAGAAAGTGAGGCGAAGGGATTGTGAGACGGAGTTCCAGAGTGTGGGGGCAGAGAGGCCGAAAGCCTGGCCACCAATGGTAGGGCGGTTCGGGCGGGGGACATGGAGCAGGCCAGAGCCCGCTGAACGGAGGGGACGGGCAGGCTAATAGGGAGACAGCAGGTCGGAAAGATAGATGGGGGCAAAGCCGTGAATGGCCTTGAAAGTGAGGACAAGGATCTTGAATTCGATATCTGGGGGATGGGGAGCCAGTAGAGATGGGAGAGGGTGGGAGTGATGTGGTCGCAGAGCCCAGTGCGGGAGAGTACACGAGCTGCAGAGTTCTGAATAATCTGCAGCTTCTGAAGGGAGGAGCTGGGAAAGCCGACGGGGAGAGAGTTCCCGTAGTCAAACCTAGATGTGATGAAAGCTTGGATTAGTGTTTCGGCAGCACTGGGGGTGAGATAGTGGCGGATTCTAACAATGTTGCGGAGGTGGTGGAAGGGTGTATCGCGGATTTGGGGGAGAAGGATAGTTTGGGGTCGAACAAGACGCCCAGATTCCTAACTGGCTTCAAGAGGTGGAGAGTGCAGCCTTGAATGCTGATGTTGCCAGCACCTGAGGTGCGGAGGCGCTGACGCGAGCCAATCCGGAGGACCTCCGACTTGTTGATGTGAAGAAAGATCTTCAGGCGTGACCTGAAGATGGAAAAGGAGGGGGTGAAGCGAAGAGGTTGAGAGAGGGAGTTCCAAGGTTTTAGGGCGTAGTGGCTGAAGACATGGCCACTTATAGTGGAGCAAAGAATTCAGGGATCAAGGAGGCCAGACCTAGAAGAGCAGAGGCAGCGGATACTATGAGGAGAGAATAGGTTAGAGTGGTGGGGGGAGGGTGCAGAGGAGCGGAGAGATTTAAACACGAGAGTGAGGATCTTGAAGTTGATCTGCTTTGTGGAGTTTGGCAAGGACTAGGGTAATTGGGGAGGGAAGTTTGGTTTGGGTGAGAATGTGGGCAGCGGAGGGGAGACCGGCGAGGAGGATGCTGGAGTAGTGCAGCCGAGAGGTGATAAAGGCATGGACCAGGGTTTCTGACAAGAGGTAAGTTGAGCCTAATAGCCAACACAGTAACCTAAATTGTTCAGCACTATTAGGTTGCATTCCTCGCAAAAGGTTCTCATGTTCCTTGAAGGATTTCTAACTGTTAATCCTTTCTTAATTAACTCCTTTCTTTAACAAATGAACAAGCTGACACAACATTAACTGATTTTGATAGCATTCCTTTATAAGTAGATAAATAATAAATAATTATTTGAGGACAAGTTTAGAGGGCTATGGGGAGAGAGAGAGAGAGAGAGCACGGGGGAGTAGGATTGATATGGACAGTTCTTTTCAAAGAGCTGCCACGGACACAACAGGCTGAATAATTCTGTGCTATATGATTCTATGATTGTATGATTGTGTGTAGGTACCAATCTGTTAGAGGAGGTGGCGGAGTAAAATTCACCTAAAACCTAATCTCCCATTTCCCCACAATATATAATCTGCAGTAAATTCAGTGAAGCTCTTTGACAAGTTTCAAAAACAAGGTAAGGCATTGCATCATATCCAAGAATTATATTTATTATTAAGACTTACCAAATTGACCTGTACTCTGTGATCAGTTTTAAATCTTTACTTCACACACATCATCAGCGCACCAATTACCTACACATTTGTTTATCTGCAATGGCCTCTGAAGCTGCAGTGAATGCAGGGTTGAGACGCCTGTTTAAAAAAACCTTCAGCTCTATAATAATGAATGTAATTTCCTTACATTATGTTATGAGATTTTTAGCCTGGTTGAAGTTAAAGGCAGATCACTAGCCTTTAACTAGTGACTGAATATGTGTAGGCGAATCCAGCAGCCCAATTATGGACAACAATGTCCCACAAATAGCTATGAAATCAGTGAACAATTTTATTTGTGGGGATTGTTGGCCAGGACACCGGGAGAGAGAGAGAGAGAAACTCCCTTCCCTTTTTGAATAGGGCCAGACAATGTTTAACAGGCAAAAGGGACCTCGGTTTAACATCTGACCTGTAGGAACAGCACCTCTGACAATGCACATACCCCCAGGATTGCAATGGAGGATCAACTTTGTGAGTTCCAGTGGGACGTGACCTAGTTGCTCAAAGCAATGTGATTAGAACCGCTCATATACACACACACACAAGAGCGGAGCTCTGTGATAATGTAGTAGCTTTGGCCCACAAAATACAGTCAATTCACTTTACACTACATCCTGTGAAGCACTTTGAGATGTCTCGAAGACATGTTAAGGGTTATCTATGGCAAATGTCTGGATTCTTATTATTCTATATTAGTGAGATTCACAATATTCCAAACAGCGCGTATCATTATTACCCCAACAATAGCTGGCATTTATATAGCGACCTTCAAGCGGCTAGTGTACCTACAATCATTATATTATGGCTGTGGGGAAATATTTACTCCTTTCTCGCTCTCTCACACATGCCTCATTACTCCCTCCCACCCCCGTCCTCTGCTGAAGGCACCAGCTGTGAGCTCCATGAGTCAGTAGTTGTCAGTGATGAATGTTTCTCCAGGCCCTCCTGAACCTCACCCACACAGCTGCAGTCACTCGGCTTTCAATTTCCTTTCCCTTCTGGTGGAGACACCATCTGGCAGCTTCCCCTCCCAACAGTAAATCAGTGCACATCGCAACGGTCAGTGTGACATCAAAAGTCTTGACTGCGGCGATCAGTACATCAATCAGAGACATAGCTCGTCCTCAACCAATGTGCAGTGCTGTACAGGGATGCTAGATAGCTATTAGGACACATTCCATTCAGAAGGTGGGAGTGACAGAAGATTGACCTCAGTATAACAATCATTCTCACATTTGATATATGCCTTTCACATCACAAGGACATCTCAAAGTGCTTTGTAGGCAAACGCTTCAGACAATTTGCATACAATATCCCACGAACAGCCATCAAGTAAATAACTAATTGTATCAGGGAGACAGGCCAGCACACCAACAAAACCATCTTCTCTTGTTTAATAGTACCATGTGATCCTTAATGTCCAACCGACCAGGCAGACAGGAACTCAGTTTAACATCTGATCTGAAGGAAGGCATCGCCAGCAATGCAGGTCACTGGGCTGGAGTGGCAAACTGGAGTGGAGTTCAAAGTCCTGACATTGGGCTTGAACAAGAGCAACAACATTACATCTGTATAGCGCCTTTCACGTCGGAAGGCGCTGGAATCCCACAACCTTCTGACTCAGGATAGATTTACCAATGAGCCAGGCTGACAAACAGATAAGTATAGCCTAGCCTGTGTTGATATCCCACTTCAGGATTTTAAATTACTATCTAGGCTGAGTCCTCAGTGTAGTCACTGAGACAAATGCTGAACTTATCAGGGATCAGTCGTTCAGATGAGACATTAAACTAAATTGCCACCTGATTGTTCTTCTGCTGGATGTTAACTATGCAACACCGTTGGAAAAGAAAAGGTGAATTTTCCACCAATGTGAAGTCACTACTCCACATAATCGATCAATCATTCACCTTCCAGCTGTTTGGGGACATTTCTGTGAGCAAAACAGCTGCAGTTTATCTAAGAATAATAATCCTTACAGTCCAACAGAGTGTTTGTGTTGAGAGGCCATCTCTCTAGTCTAAGGGCTTCAGAGGATATCATGTAAAGGGCTGCAACCTTGTTTTGCATCAAACATGGCAGGCAATTTTCACATTGAAATATCTCACAAACAGCCATGAAATGAATGACCATTTATTTGGGGGACTGTCAGCTGGGACCCTGAGAGAAAATAAGAACTGCAAACCAGTCACTATACTTGACAGTACTGTAATTATGTAAAGCACTTTTAAAGCATTTCTGTAACGTAAGTGCTACAATTTTTTTAAATTTGGTCACTCAATCCACAATTATTTGTGTGGTCACTGCTGTGGGTCAATTGGCTGCAGCATTTCGCCAACAAAATACATAGATTTATTTTACAATATGAAGCACTTTGAGACTTAAGTGATCAGCGCTGTATCGAACGCAAGGATTATTATGTGCTATATAACAATTGCAAATTCTTTCTTTCGCCTGTCCACCCTGCTGAATGTTAACAATAGCCCACAACAACAGCTTGGTGACGTCTCAGAGTGCTTGGAAACAAAAGCCTACAAACCAATCTGAACCAGGTGAGAGAAAATCTCTATGGAGCAAGAAAACTGATTAAAAAACTGAAGGAAAACAACACTTTATTAGCAGTATTCTGATAACTCTAATTCATCTCCCAAACATCAGTGACCTTTACTTAATACAGCAAATACAGACAACACAGTCTCTGGGCTACACTGGAACTGAATGAGTTACATGCTTCCACACTGGGATTGTCTTAATTCCCGACAGGGCATCCAAACCAGATGGAAAAAAATTCACCAGGGGCTTGAAATGTGTCTGGATTCAGTACCAAATGTTAAACATCACAACTGCTTTTTAAAAACAGCAATTACTTCACCTGAATTTGGCCTTCCTGGTAACCACACTGATAATTACAATTGATGATAATGGCAGCAGAACCAGTGACAAATTTTTGAATCTAATTAACATCTTTGCACAAGTTTAATAGTGAATGTAACACAACAGTCAACTGCTATCATTCACTCAATGGTATTCCTCTTGCCATTCTTTTCTGATCAGCTGGGTGTCTGACACATGCAGAAGCCCATCACCTGTTTAAGAATATCCAAACCAAACTGTATCCCACTTACACATGGAAATTCTCTTATATTTGATTGACTGATTGATTGAATGAAATATGCATTCTCTCTCTCCCTCCTTTGAAGGGATGCACCCTGTTTACCTAATTCTAGAGAGTATTAGGTTCAGGTTGGCAAGACAAAGACTTGGGGGGGGGGGGGGGAGTCCAGAGTGTGTGTTGGGGTAACTGCTGGAGTCTAACCAGCTAAGCCCAAACAATAGCTTGGCCATTGATATCACTGTCTGGCCAAGCTTTCCTGCTGGTTGTCCAGCTAGGACCACCCTCCCCGTTAGTTAGTGCTTTGGCTGCTGGGTTAACAGGAACTGTAGTGCAAGGATTCCCTGCCAGAGTGACTCCTCTGTGAACTTACACTATAAACACGCTTTATTCATTAGTATGCTGAGCAAACAGAAACGTACATTAGTGAGTCATTTTTAAAAAACAGCTTCGCTCCTTCATCTCTCACCTCCTCCAGTCTGCCCCACCCACAGACTCTAGACTGCTCTGGTCAAAATAACCAATATTAATTTCTCCATCTGCGACCATTGATCTCCTCAACTTCTTTGCTGTCTTCCATACCGTTAACCATCCATGATCCCCATCTCTTCTTCCAGTTCCACCTCCATAGCTCTGTCCTCTTCTGGTTTCACTCCCATCTAACTCAATGGCTTCACTTTGACTCTTCCAATGCCTTCTGCTCCCGCTCCTTCATTGTCATAAGAATATAATAACTTGGGATTGGGAGTGGGCCATTCTGCCCTTTGAGCCTGTTGGGCCATTTAATTATATCATGGCTGATCTGTACCTTCACTAATTCTTTCAATTCCAATTTCTCGCTTCCTCTCCATATCTATTAATACTCTGACCTACAATCAGAGCCATTCCAGGTAGAGAACATGCATTCCATTCCAACACACGGGCATTCATATATAGGTGGACTACATGGAACTCGATACGATTTGCATATCTATTATCAATGGTGATGGATGTCTGCAGGTGTCAGAAAAATCCCTGCCCTCAATGACTGATCTCCCCTCTTTTACTGTCATTCTCAACTATGCCTTTAGCCACTATGCCCCAAAACTCTGGAACTCCCTTCCTCGCTCCCTTCGCCTCGCCCCCTCTCTTCCTAGTTTCAGGACTCAAATGAAGACCTTTCTTTTCGACTGCGCCTTCGGTCATCTTTTTCCCTCTCTCCCTGGCTTCTACTCTCTAGTCCTTTCTTACAAGCAATAAGGTGCAGCTCCTTTCAATTCTTTCATTTCTGTGAAATTCTTTCATTTCTACACACAGCCATGGAGTGAGTGACCAATTTTATTTGAAGGATTGTTGGCCAGGACACTGGGCAGGGGGAGGGAGAGAGAGACTCCCTTCTCGTTTCAAATAGCGCCGCAGGATCTTTAACGTCCGCCTTCACAGGCAGACAGAAAGACAGACAGGACTTCAGTTTAACGTCTCATTTTATTTGAAGGAGGGCGGGCGGGAGATCATCTCAAAGAGTTTCACAGGATTTACTGTAAACTGTATTTTGTAGGCGAACGTTGGTCAATATTCACCCAATGATGTCCCACGAACAGCCATGCAATTTTATCTGGTGTGAGCGACTTAATTTTATTTGGAGAATTTGGAGGCAGGATATTGAGAGAAAAACTCCCATTTTCAGAACTCATTATTGAGCTGTTAAAAGCTAAAGTGTACATACAATCTGTTGCTGTTCGTTCTTGAAACATTTTACTGAAGTTTCAAAGCTTTTTGAAAACAGACGAGCAAGACCTTGGAGGGTTGTAAAAGAAGATCTTAAACTCAATCCTCTGGGGGATGGGAAGCCACTGTGGCCAGGTGAGGGTGGGGTGGAGGAAGATGGGATCACGGAGTTCAGCGCAGAAGAGGACACACGCTGAATAATCTACAGCTTGTGGAAAGAAGAGTTGGGAGCGTGGCATGGAGATAGCAAAGTCAAGCCTGGGCTGTTATCCTACGTGAAAAGCACTCAGAGTACAAATTCCTCTTGTTTAACATTCATAATGCAAACGTCATAAATTGACACAAATTGGACCAGAGGATGTATTCAGCTGGTTTTGGTTCTGATCCAAATACAGTTTGACACGGTCTACGAGCCATTAACACGCTCACCACATGCAAGTCAGCCTGAGCAATGCATTCACAGTTCAGTGGCAGGTCAGGAAATTATTAATGTAGATTATAAAAACAGCCTGAGGTCAATTGACTCTCATGTTGAGGAGGCGAATCATTCAAGTTAAGATATCTAACCGTTTCCAATCACACTCCAGCGCCTTGGGAAATCCTCCCGACGTGAAAGGCGCTCTATAAATGTCATTTTGTTGTTGTTGTTATAACTGTCACCACCTACTCACAACTAAGGAAATGATGATGGGGTCGTAGATGGTAAGTGTCTTGTTAGACAGGGAGCGGACATTTTGCAAACCACTGTGGAGGAGACAGTTGGTGGTGGATTGTATGATATGAGGGGGAGGATGGGGATATGGATGAGGGGGAGGGTTGGCAGGGAGGGTGGGGATACAGATGAGGGGGAGAAGTTGGCTCCCAGGAAAGGGAACCAATGGAATTTCTGGCGAGAGTGCGGGATGAGGCAGTCAGGGTGGGTGCTGTCAGACAACCGGCGGCGTCTGCCACAGTTTGTGCAACGGAGGATGAAAAGAGTGGAGCAGAGGGGTGGTCCAGAAGGGATAGGAGTCGGGGCGGTCAGAGGGAGAGGAGGGTTGATCGGGAGTAATGGAGGGTTGGGGACAGGGACGGAGGCATATTGGGGAAGAAGCTCGACTACAGCAACCAGAATGTACACACTGTGACTGGGAGTAGGTGAAGATGGTCAATGAAGCATGGTTAGCCCATTGGGCAGGTGTGGGGGAGGATGGGCTGGTTTTGGAGAGGCTGGGCTGCTGTTTTGTGGGGAGGGGGAGGGAGCTGATCTCCCAGTGAGTCCAGGGATGGATGACGTTGCATGCCTGTGGTTCCTGATTGGCTGAGGTCTCGGGGAGTTGGGAATGGAGGTGAAGGTGAGGCCCAGGTGATCTCCACGGCCTGGGGCCTCGCGTGGGGTCCTGTCACTGTTGAGGTCAAAAACCAGGCGATGATGACGACCCTGGGGTAAGCCTCGCCGCAGGTACCGCCCCCCCGTCAGCCGCTCTAGACACCGGGTCACATCACAGTGTGGGTCCCGCTCATACAACATTGCCTCTATCCTCAGCCCACTCCTCTTCACTACAGGTTCCCTCTTAGGACATCATTCGCAATCATGGGGTCTACTTCCACATGTCTGCTACGTCTCCTAACTCTATCTCTGTCATTCATTTTGAGATTACCTGTGCTGCTGACAGGTTGCCTGTTAAGACCAATTCCTGGATGAGTTCTAGGAAGGCGTCCAAAGGTACGGTCAAAGAGGAGGGCCTTGGCCGTGATGGGCTTTGAAAGTGAGGATAATTATTCTAAACACCAAATAGCCAATTCCTAACATTAAAAAATACAATGTTAAATGGTTGTGGCTGATGTAATCCTGCCGATATTTATGAGTCTCTGCTCTGGGTTAGCTCTTAGGTAAAATAACTTCAAGTAGGTCCCAATCTAGGACCTCTTGGTCACTGACCCCAAAACAACCCAAACTGAGAACAAACAGCCTTCAAGCAAGGCATTTGGTAAACAACAATAAATCACATTTGTAAAGGGTCTCTCATGTCGGGAGGACGTCCCAAGGTAAATGGGAACATTCACACATGTACAGTAAATGGCTACTCGTCTGAGATTTAGACCAGACAGTCAAGGGTTTGGGCAAAGTGGACGGAGCTGTCCTCTGGATCTGTCAGCGCCAAGTCAACCTACCACGCTCACCGTGTACAATGGGTGCAAGTGAAAGCAAAACACAGACAATCCATGACCTAGAAGCATCAAAATGTTAAATACACCTGATAAAAATGAAGATATGTGTGCACCCAGCAGTGGTACCATTTTCTAACTTTTAAGCAAATTTACAGAGCAAAAAACAAAAGTAGTAGAAAAATAAACATGGAATATACCTGCGAGGCCCAGGTAAGCTGCTAAATAACGTGTTTCAAGGCCATCCTTTACAGTCTGAATTGCACCATAGATAGGAGGTAGAATCATAATCAGGTTGCTCACAGTATTCCCTGGGGGGTAGAAAGAAAGCATCAAATTTAGTGTCAAACTACCAACAATCTATATGTGTCAGATAGTACTGTACAGAGAATGTTTTGGCCAAACAATTTGGATAGACTTATGCAGTGCAACAGGATTTAAGATAATACTGATAATAAATTGCATTTGATATCATATTGATTATCATGGTATTGAGACACTTCACAAAATATACTGCACAGAACCAATCACTCACAGCAGTGTCCCACAAACAGTTCCATACTGAGTGACCTAATTAGCATTTTTAAAGGGATTATTGCGATTGGCAAGCAATCTGCAAATCGACTACAACAAATTCATTAGAGCACCTTGGGACGTCCCAAGGCTGTATGACTAACAATACTATATTTGGGGAGGACAGGTTTGCAGGGCAACGAGAAGGGAATGGGGAGTGGGATTGATTTGGAAAAGCTCTTCTCAAAGGGCCGGCACAGATACAATCGGCAAAATGGCCTCCTTCTGTGCTGGATAATTCTGTGATTCTAGGATCACCAGTCCAAACAGAACCATTCACTTTGTCTGTAATAAAATCTGCTTGTCGGCATCCTCAACTCCTCTCTCCATTCGGCTGCAGATCATCCAGAACTCTGCAGACCGTGTCCTCTCCCGCAGCAAGCTCCGCGACCCTATCATCCCCATTTTTCCCGACTCCACTGACTCCCTATCATTCAGAGGATTCAATTTAAGATATTGCTCCTCACCATTAAAATCTTCCACGGCCTTGCCCCACCCTATATTTGAGACCTCCTAACCCTCCCCACCAACCTGATCACTCCCTCTGCTCAGTGGACTCCAGCCTACTCCATGTCTCCCGACCCACCCTTAACATAAAAGTAATTGGGACCACGGATCGTTGTACAACTAGTGACTTAATACAATAACAATAGCAAAATTACATGTGCACAGCGCCTTACAATGTGATGTGATGTATATAATAATCCTGGCATTTGATACAGCGCCTTATCAAGTCGTTGAGATGCCTCGAAACGCTTTGCAGAATCTACTGTAAATTGAATTGACTGTATATTTATGGATGAAACTGGCAGCCAATGGCACACAGCAGAGTGGCTGAAGGCTCGCCCGACAATGGTGGGGTGGGTGGGTCAGGGGACATGGAGCAGGCTGGAGACCACTAAATGGAGGAAGCAGGCAGGGTGCCACAGAGGTACAGTGGGGCAAGGCCAAATACAAAGATTATTATTATAATAAGTTACATTTGCACAGCGCCCTTCATATCACGAGGATTTGGTTGTAGCAAAAAGCAGCACTGCATTTCAGAGAAAACTACATTCATACACGCTTTGGTTCTGTGGTTTCTATGCCATTTAACTTTCTCTCTCTGTATCACCAAAGTTCAGTCAAATTAATGTGTGGGAATCATGTGCGTCAAAGCCACAGTACTCTTTCAACTGTTCCGCCCTTGCTCTCTTGGAACTCCATGGCTCTCCTCTAACTTGAGACCCTGTTTTCGCCTGCGCTTTCCCCCACCTTCCCTTAGTTCCTCTCCACCCACCCCTGCACTCCTGAAGCTCCCAATCAGCTGTATAATGCACTTTGAGATGTACTTCCCTATGTAAAAAATGCTGCATAAATACAACATAAATTGTTCTTGTGGTTGTTCCAGTAAATCTAGAACATAAATTAAAATTTATCCTTAATTCACAGAGGTTTATCCTAATAGATAATAATACAATACAGTTTGAAAGCAGCTTTCAGCTGCTTGGGCAGCAAGCCTGTGGGGGAGGGGGAGAAAGGGGAAATAAATACTGTGCTATGCAAGGATTATTATTACTATATTATTACGTAGGTTTTTATAGTGTTTCGCCCACAAATATACAGTCAATTCACTTTACAGTATATTCTATGAAGCGCTTTGAAATGTTTAGAATACGTGAAAAGCACTATATCAAATGCAAAGATTATTATTATATTATTACGTAGGGTTTTATATCGAGTGAAATATAGTGATAAACATGAACACGGGTTATTTGGTCCAACTAGTGTGTATTGGTATTTATACTCCCAACTAACTACCACTCTCTCCCTCCAACCATTTCCCTCACTTATACCCTCCACACCCCTCCCCTCCTGTGAGCATCAACAAATGGCATTTACACCAAGTCTTTTACATCGGGGGGACGTCCCAAGGTCAGGGATTCTGGACCCAAGCTGGGGATTGGGATCAGAAGGTGTGGGGGACAGGGAGGGTGGGGGTAGGAGGGTGACCAAAGGCACAGTCGAAGAGGAGGGTCTTGAGATGGGCTTTGAAGGAGGTGAGGAAGCGAGGCTAAAGGACTGGGGGATGGAGTTCCAAAGGGTGGGGGCAGAGATTCCACAGGTTGGATTTAAATCCGCTCTAGTTTGTTAAAACGAGCTAACCAGACTCAGAGCAGTAATACTCATGGTCAGAGAGTCATTATGGTTCAGTATTGTACAGCCAGCCAACCACAACAACAACAAAATTACACTTGTATAGCGCCTTTCACGTCAGGAGGACGTCCCAAGGCGCTGGACGTCTGAGGACAGGGGTGGGGGAGGGAAGGGGGAGATTAGGAGTTGCCGATGGGTCCATCAAAGAGGAGAGTCTTGAGGTGAGATTTCTGGGCTCAGGTCCAATGTAGAACATCAACCCATATCTTTGACAAACGCAGATACAAGGGTGCTATTAACTGGGCCCAGCTGATCCTCTATAATCACACACCAGCATGTGTTTTCAAAGAACATAGATATTAATTTTACATACAGATTATTTTCTTACAGTTTAAATAATAGACCTTGACTAACTAATAAAAGACTGACTAGCTTTCACTCAATTGTTCAGAAAAGCTGCAATAAGCTTTTCCAATTGCACTACTCTGCACAATAGTTCAATGGGTTTATTGTCTTGTGGGAAATGCTTGCATTGAAAGATTTGACACCCACACTCCCAAGGCATAAAAGCAAAAAGCTTAAACTCTAGCATCAAAATTCAATCTCTCCCACACGCATAGGCATACATACCTCACCACTACCATATTTTCAGTAAATGTGTGGCTTAACTGTGCACAACAATGCGCACAAACTAAAAGGTCCATTATAATAACTATAGTAATGCTTGCATTTGAGATTGCACCTTATCACACCATTGGGATGTCAGAAAACGTTTCTTTGTGGATGAAACACCACAGCCAATTGCCCACAAACATTCATGGATTCAGTGCACAATTTTTTGAAGGAGTATTACCTCCTGAAAGTGATCTGCCAACAACGTGATATGGCACTATATCAAATAAAAGGATTATTCTTATTGTTACGATGACTGTAGGTCACCTGCACCTTTCACATTGGGAGGACGTCCCAAGAAGCTGGAAGGACCAAAGCCATGGTTAAAGAGGTGGGTATTGAACTGGGATTTGAAGGGATGGGGCAAGGCGGAGGATCTTCAGGATGGAGTTTCAGAGGTTGGGGGCAGAGTGGCTAAAGGTCCACCCTCCATTGGTGGGATGTGTGGGTCGGAGGATATGAAGCAGGCCAGAGCCCATTGAACGGAGGGGCAGGCAGGTTAGTAGGAATTTAAGAGGTTGCAGATGTAGGGTGGGACAAGACCATGGAGGGCCTTAAAGGTGACGACCAGGATCCTGAAATATATCCTGTGTGATGGAAATCCACTGGAGTCAGGTGAGGATAGGGGTGATAGGGTCACAGAACCTGATGCAGGAGAGGATGTGGGCTGCAGAGTTCCGGATGATCTGCAGCTTTCAGAGGGAGGAAATGGGAAGACCGATAAACTGGAAATTTTGATAGTCAAGCTTGGAAGTTATGAATGTGTGTATGAGGATCTCAGCAGTCTGTGGCATGAGATAGTGACGGTGCAGGGTGATGTTGCGGAGATGGGGGAAGGCAGGGGTGCTATGTAAATGTAAGTTATTATTGTTAGTAAATTGTGTAGATGGGAGCAGGAACACACAAACCACTTGAGATACAGGTGAAGTTGAGGTACAGATCAGCCATGATTCAATAGCCACGATGGGGGAACAGGCTCGAAGGTCTGATGGCCTCCACCTGTTCCTATGTTTCTACTGTTGTTGTGTCTCCTCCAAATGCAGAAAACGGCAGCACCAACAAATCAAGTTCTCTTTTGGAGCAACAACACTTGGATTGCGCTTTTCACTTCAGGAGGACGTTCCACAACCAATCTAGAATCTGATGAACACCTCTTACTATCATGCCTTATTCCACATGCCTAATAAAAATCCGTCACAAAAAAAACACAATAATAAAAATTAATCATCCACGACTGTGCGCAATTGGCTGCGGCATTTCGCCCACAAATATACAGTCAATTCACTTTACAGTATATTCTGTGAAACATTTTGAGACGTCAATAAGATGTAAAAAGCGCTACATCAAATGCAAGGATTATTATATACATCACATCTGCTATTAAAATATAGTCACTACACTTTGCATTAAATCCCGTGAAGCACTTTGAAATGTCCTCCCGATGTGAAAGGTGCTGTGACCTATTTTGGTCAATAATCTCCCATCCCACACTCTTCACTCAGGGCTGTTTTGTGGGATTGTCACGTTCACCTACAAAATAGTCTCCACACTATTCCTGTGAAGGGTTTTGAGATGTCTCAGTGATAAGGCACTGTGTCAAGTAGGAACAGGAGACCATTCAGCCCCTCAAACCTGTTCCGTCATTCTTTAAGGTCATGGTTAATCTATAACTCAAATCCCGTTACCCTTCGTGCCTCATATCACTTAATACCCTAACAAGTGAAAGGGTTATTATTATATTACAGAGTGAAAGCGTATATTGTATTTCAAAAGATATCATAATACAGTTAACGCCTGGGATAATTAAGAATCAATGTGGCCTCTTCACAGAGATGTGAAAAGGTGCCAAGTAGCAGATTACTGAATTCATGTGTGTGAATGGGAACTTGGGAGCTAGGCAGTGTTTGATCCCTATTCTCTGCTGAGTCAGTTCACCTCAGTCAGGGTAAACAGTCAGTGTAATTGGTCTCTATACCCTAGGCGAGAGAAGGGGGTGGGGCGGAAAGTGTATCAGAGAGAGCCACATTCCACAACTGGCTCTGGTTGCAAACTGCATGTTGTGCTAATGTCAAGCATGAATAGGATCATGGCTTAAGATGACACCACCCAGCCCAGAACAAAGCCTGACTACAGTTACTGGTGAAATGTTCAGAAAGACTGACCAGCCTCACAGAACTCTCCGCCGACAACAACAACAGCACCAACTTGGATTTATATAGCGCCCTCCCTCACTCCACACCGGACGGCGTCTCACGAGTGCTTCCCAATAACGGATCCCGGGGCCAAGCCAGAAAAGGTGACCGAAAGCACGGTCGAAAAGAAAGGTCTTTAGCCAAGACCTGAAACTAGGAAGAGAGTGGGCGAGGCGAAGGGAGCGAAGAAGGGAGTTCCAGAGCCTCGGGGTGTAGTGGCTGAAGACACGGCAGTCTATGGTGGAGCGGAGGATTCTGGGGACAAGGAGAAGCCAGACCCAGTAGAGCGAAGGCAACGGGTTCTGTCACTCCAGTTGGGAGTTGGGGCATTCATACCAGAGGAAGACAATGAAGGAGATAGACATCATTTGATATCAAGAGTGCGGACTCCACCCCACGTGAAGGGTGCTATATAAATTCAAGTTGTTGTTGACACAGGACATTCAAATATTTGCACCCGAATTGTAAATTCGTGATTTCGGGAAATTATGGAAAATTTGAAAGCGGAAGTGCCAATGGAATTGGCACCAGTTGTGGATGAAAACAAGTTTAAACAAACATTAGTGGATTGAACAATTTGCTGCTTTCTCCCACATGTAACAATGCCATTTAGATGGAAATCTTTAGATTTCTGGAATTCCAGATTATATTATACAGGCATTTTGAACAAAACTGATTTGTTAACACAAACTACAACAACAACAAATTACACTTATAAAGCGCCTTTCATGTCGGGAGGACGTCAAATAAAATATCTAAACCAATATTCCGGTCATTAATTGGAGAAAAAAAATACACTCCAGCTGACACCTCAGTTTTCTCACACACTATTATATGGAATTTTTTGGTCAGTCAGGAATCTGAGTGATAATTAAGTAACAAGCACAAACCCATTGCCCTGAACAATATCAAAACCATACACCATTCCATATACACACACATATATATGTATATACACACATATACATATGGAATTTTCTTTTGTCTGCAAATGGGATGTGCACTCTCACTCGCTGGGACATCCTCCCGTGAAAGGCATTCTATCAATGTAATGTTGTTGTTGTTGGGTACATCCTGCTTGCACAATTCTGGTCCAGCCAATTCAAAACTCTGCTGCCTGCATACTCACCCGCACCAAGCTTCGCTTCCCCATTACCCCAGTCCTTGTCAGATTTCACTGGCTCCCTATCCCTGAGAGGATCGACTTTAAATTCCTCACCCTTGTTTTCAAGTCTCTCCACTCCTCTGCACCCATCTACTTCTCTAATCTCCTCTCTCCCCAAACCAGCACCCGCTGCCTTGGCTCTACCGGATCTGGCCTCCTCCATGTCCCCTGAATCCTCTGCTCCACCCTCGGCGGCCGTCTTCAGCCACCATACCCCAAAGCTCTGGAACTCCCTTTCTCACTCCCTTCGCCTCGCCCCCTCTATTCCCAGTTTCAGGTCACCTTTCTCTTCAACCGCTCCTTTGGTCACCTTTCTACCCCTGCCCCTGGCTCAGTCCTGGGATCTGCTATTGTGAAGCGCTCTGAGACGCCACCCGGCGTGGAGGGCGTTATATAAATCAAAGTTGTTGTTGGTCGGTGTTTGGTACAGATAGCAAGAGCCAAGGCTTGGGGTCCTCAGATTTAACCATCCATCATTATTATTATTACATCCGGCTTGAGGATGGTGGGAAAACCTATACAGGACAGTGTGTGGCGTAACAGCCACCTTAATGTTATTCACCTCCAACATCCACCTGGCTTACTGAACACATAAACTTAGATCTTGGAGCCCATCACAGAGGAAGTTAAATGAAAATGTATTTCATATTAAGAAAAACAACAACAAAATTACACTTGTATAGCGCCTTTCACATCAGGAAGACATCCCAAGGCGCTGGACAGTCAAGTATTTCAGACCCGAGCTGGGGACAGGAAGAGGGAGGGTGGAGGGAAAGGGGGGGATTAGCGGTGACTGATGGGACCGTCGAAGAAAAGGGTCTTGAAATGGACCAGGGAGGAGGGCAAGCTGAAGGGACTGTGGGATGGAATTCCACAGGTTGGGGGCAGAGTGGCTGAAGGCTCACCCACCAATAGTGGGGCGGGTGGATCGGGGGACATGGAGCAGGCCAGAGCCTGCAGAGGAGGGAACGGGCAGTTTGGTAGGGGGTTAAGAGGTTGCAGACGTGGGGGGGGGGGAGCGCGGCCGCAGAGGGCTTTGAATGGGAGGACCAGGATCTTGAATTGGATCCTCTGGATGATGGTGAGCCAATGGAGTCAGGTGAGAATTGGGGAGATGAGGTCACAGAGCTTGGAGCAGATATGGGCCGCAGAATTCTGGATGATCTGCAGCCTGTGGAGGGAGGAATTAGGAAGGCCGACAAGCAGGGCATTAGTGTAGTCGAGCTGGGATGTGATGAAGGCATGAATGAGAGTTTGAGAGGCCTGAAGGGTGAGGTAGTGGCGGAGTCAGACAATATTGCAGAAGTGAGGTAAGGCAGAGTGGATCATGGCTTCGATGTGGGGGAAGAAAGACAATTGAGGATTGAACAAGACAAGATATTAAATGAAATATACACAACAATTTGCATATAGCGGATTTTACACATAATAGCATCCTTGAGCACTTAATAATAATCCTTACATTTGATATAGCGTCTTACAACGACTTGCACTTATATGGTGCTCCTTACAGCCACTCACACTTATAAAGTACCCTCCATGTGAAGGGTTTTATGTAAGTGCGAGTTGTTATTGTAAAATGCTCAGAGTTGAACAGTGGCAGAGCCTGACTCCAAGCAAGGGGAGGGAGTGATTGTAAGCCTGGTCGAAGATGAAGGTTTTTATGCCTTATCATGTCTTCGAGGCATCTCAAAGTGCTTTACAGAATACACTGTGAAGTGAATCGACTGTGTATCTTGTGGTCAAAACTTTCACACACAAGTATTTGAAAGGTAATGCTAGCATTCATTTCAAAAGGTTTAGAGTACAAGAGTAGGGAAGTCTTGCTACAACTGTATAGGGCTTTGGTGAGACTGCACCTGGAGTATTGTGTGCAGTTTCGGTCTCCTTATTTAAAAAAGGACATACTTGCCTTAGAGGGGGTGCAGCGTAGATTCACTAGGTTAGTTCTTGAGATGAGGGGACTGACCTATGAGGATAGATTGAATAAACTAGGGCTGTATTTTCTACAGAATTAGGGAAGATCTTATTGAAACATATAAGATTCTTAAAGGGCTAGATAAAGTAGGCACTGAGAGACTGTTTCCCCTGGTAAGAGAATCTATAACCAGGGGTCACAGTCTTAAAATTAAGAGTCAGCCTTTTAGAACAGAGTTGAGGAAACATTTCTTCAAAGAGGGTAGTGAATTTATGGAATTCATTACCCCAGAAGCCTGTAGATGCTCAGTCCTTGAACATTTTCAAGGCTGAGACTGATAGATTTTTGAAAAATAGAGGGATTAGGGGATATGGGGATAGGGCAGGTAATTAGAGTTAGGTGAGAAGATCAGCCATGATCCTATTGAACGGCGGGGCAGGCTCGAAGGGTCGAATGGCCTACTCCTGCTCCTAATGCTTATGTTCTTATGTAATTGGTGTAATTTAATAAGGCAATCAGAGATTAAACATTAGGAGGTAGCTGGTAATAAGAATTCATGATTATCAGGTTTTGTTGTGACCACATATAGACAAGGTGAACACAAAGTCCTGATTCCATTACAATGTCCCTTCAGTCTTAAAGAAATTATGATATTTTTACATAACAGGGTACGTATCATATTTCCTTAAGACATTCACCCTATATATGTAGTATAATAATAATAATCCTTGCATTTGATTACAGCACTGTTCACTGACGTCTTTGAAGTCTCAAAGAGCTTCACAGGATATACTATATATATATGTGTGGATGAAATGCGACAGCCAATTGCACACATTAGTGTACCCATAAACAGTCGTGGATTGAAATGACCAATTTTTTTTGAGGGATTATTATCAGGTGTGTAGAGTAAGGAAACTTGCCCAAGGTTTCACCCTGACCTGCCTGGAATCAAACCAAGGTTTTTCGCTTGTAAATTGAGTGCTCTAAACACTGAGCTACAGGACTCCACCCGAATCCTTGCATTTGAAATTGCGTTGTATCACATCTTTGAGATGACTTAAAGCAGTTTGAAGAACATATTGTAATGCAGATTGACTGTGTATTATGTGGGCAAAACACAGCTGCCAATTGCGCACAGCTGTAACCCACAAACAGTCGTGGATTGAGTGACCAAATTATTATTTTTTAAGGAATTATTACGCCCGGAAAAGCGATCCACCAATCAACCTACAGGATTCTTATTTACTGATAGGCGAGTGGAGTAGGCCTCATGTTTCTCCCTGCCCGAATACAAGAGTGCAAATGCAATCTATTGCTTATAAAGTTTTCCGGTGGATGGGCTTTCAGCCTCTCTACCCCCACACTCTGGAACTCTCCCTTCGCCTTGCTCCCTCCCTCGCCTCCTTCAAGGCCAGTCTCAAGACCCTTCTCTTCGATCATGCCTTCTGCTGTCCTCCCAACTCTCCCCCTTCCAACCCCTCCACCACGCTGGCCCTCTCCTTTGCTCGGGTCCCAACCTGACTGTTCAGCGCTTTGGGACGTCCTCCCGATGAGAAAGGCGCTCTATAAATATAATGTTGTTGTTGTTAAGTGAAAACCTAAATCAAGTTTAAAAATTTAGGTTTTAAATCAGTTTGGGTGACAACAAAGGGGCGTATTCTCAAAAATCACCTGCGAAATGTGAAGACTTTGCAGTGCAAATGGTTACAAACATTGGTGAAAACATTTCAATTCAACTTTTCTACCAAAGTATTATGCAAGGAAAATGCACAGTCAGGATGAGAAGCCGTTTCCATTTTTCACCTTTGTGTGTGGGAGTGTGTGTGTGTTTTTGTCTTAATAAAAAGTGTATTTAAAGGCAATGGTCAGTGGACTTCACTGAGGTTATTAGCAAATTGGCAGCTGCCGAGTTTCACCCACAAATATACAGTCAAATTACTTTACTGTATATTCTGTGAAGCGCTTTGAGATGTTATCAGCAAAGGGCCCTGTTTGGACATGCTTGGGTGGACGACTCATAGGAACTTTCTCAGCCGTCTCAGAATATTATAGTATATTATAATATATATATATAATTCTGAAGGGACATCGAAGCCTTTCCTTGTACGTTTTGTACATGTGTAACCAATGATCCCAAGGACACACTATATCCTCCACAAAGGGCCATTGTGAGCTATCCCAAATCTGTGCATTATACTGTAGATAGGTATACTGTATTTACACACACATAGACATGGGAGAAGAGGGTAAGAGAGGGGTGGGGAGGTAGAGAATGGAGAGAGGGGGGGAGAGACAGAGAGAGTGAGAATAGAGGGGGGGTGGAGAGTATAGAGTGTGTGGACGGGAGTGTGTGGAGAGGGGA